>CABHPH010148680.1:0-20895 GCA_902168325.1 Peromyscus nudipes | reverse complement strand
CTCTCTCTCTCTCTCTCTCTCTCTCTCTCTCTCTCTCTCTCTCTCTCCTGTCTGTGGACTGAGATGTAAACTCTCAGCTAACAGCTCCAGTGGCCTGTCTGCTGCCATACTTTTACCATGATGATCAGGGACTAATCCTACAAAACTGTAAGCAAACCCCTAATTAAATGCTTTCTTTTAGAGAGAGGGGAAAAGTGAGGAGGCAGTTGTGATGACTGATGTACTTATTAGATGTGCATGTGAAAACACACAATGACACAGAAATGGGAAAAGATTCCATGTAATGGTTCAGGGCAGACTGGAGTGCTGTAACCACAAAGTAAAGAAAGCCAAGCACTGATGGAAATACTAGATGGAGTCTTTGCTAGAAACATAGAAGGATTTGACTCAGACTTTGAGAGAGAGCATGGCACTACTACTGGTACCTTTATTTCAAACTTCTCATTTTGTGAACAGTTAAGAAAATATATTTCTGCTCTTTTTATTCAGCAAACATGACATGCTTTATTAAAGAAGTCTTAGGAAGCAATGGGAGCTAGTAAGGACCTGGAATACAGAGAGTCTGTACAGCTACTTAGAGCACCAGGGATCCTGAATTTAACATTTCAGACGTGATCTAGTGCAGTCTTGAAATCAAACCAAATACCTCAGACAAAATTCTTTCATGCCTTTAAGGAGAATATGTTCAAGTGCTATCAGATTTCTAGAATTTACATACTTGTAAGTGTAGTTCAAAGATTAGTGACACAGATCAGTATGAATTGACATAACCCCAGGGTGTGATAGTTAACACAGGATGTCTAGAAATTTTGATCATCTGGTCTTTTCTTTTTCATTTCACTATAGTTTAATATTTGACTAGTATTGGAAATGTAATTAGTGATAAGTTCTCAGTTGAAATAAATTGCAATGAAGTGTGTGGCTTTTTTGTTTTGTTCTGATGTTTTAGGTCCACTGTATTTATTTGATTATGTATTTTTAAATTTTGTTGCATTACTATTGTAACAATTATCTTACTAAAATAGTTTTCCATAGACATGTGATTCAATAACATAACAGAATCTACTCATGGTTCAAAATCATATCTTTCTCTCCTCCTCAGACTTACGATCAGTGTTTCCACACTTCTACATCTTCATCCTGAACACTTTTTCAGTTTGGTAAGAAAGGATGGCTGTCAATAAAATTTTATTCACTTCATGCCCTGTGTTTGCCTCTCTCTTCTCTGTCCAGAATTCACTCAACCTTCAGTGGGACATTTTTATTCACCGACTTATGAATGGTCCTACTTGTTCTCACACCTCCTTTCCTGAAATTTCGTTCCATTTTAGTCATTGACTCTATTCAGCCTTCAATTATCTTTCCCCATATGTCATGGGTGGAGGCAGAACTTTATGTGTTTCCCAGCACAATACCTTAAAAAGGAAACTTGATAGTCTTTCAGAGGAACACGGTTTTCACTTGTCTGTACTCTTACTGTACTCTGTTGCTATCCATCTGTGCTCTTGTACATCATGTCCGCATGTCTGAAGGACTTTGGCACCTCATTTCAGAGAGAATATGAGCTTCTGCTCTCAGGAGCTTTGTTCTCTACTATATTGGTACCCTGTCTGCCGTCCCTAGCTCAGCTGCATGTGTAGGTGTGGATACATATGGATTTAATCTTTTTATAAGCGAATCAGGAATAAACCTCTTGGTTATGCGAAAAGCCAATTAAAATAGTAGCACAAATTCACATTTGTGTGCTTTGGAGACTGTAATCATTGTATATCTATTTCCTCATTAAATCCTCATAATTGTGATAGCATAATTATTACTTATCTGAGGAAACTGAGTCCCAGAGAAGCTAAATGCCTGGATGAAACGACCCATTTCATAAAGCGTGGGTACTGTTTTTCACATCCTGTGAAGACATCCTATTCAACAGAATTCACACATGTGCTTGGTTCCCAGCACAAAGGAGAAGCAATTCTGAAAATGCTGCAGGCATTTTGGTCGACCAATTCGCTGCACTGCAGTGAAAGTAGGAAAATCTCCAGTTAGCTTTGCAAATTGCCCGGAAGCACTTTATCTGGAAATATATCACTAGGTTTATAAAATTATCCTCACCTCTGCCCATATTCATCAGTTTATCTCTTTCCCAGTTCCTCTACTCAGTTTTTTTCTCTTGTCTTTCCCTCTTAAAATTAGAAAGAATACACACACTATTTATTTAGGGCACCCTAATGCACAAAAAAATATTGTTAAAAAGAAAAGACCAGGTACATATACTACATTTCTATTAATTCCACTGACAGATGTTTTCAGATCTCTTTATTTTTGTAAATTTTGTAAAAATTTTTGTTATGTCAGACCCAAATCAGTTATTTTTATACCTGACTTAAAAACAGTTGAAAATAGATCATAATGTCCCTAAAATATATCATGGCTTTGCACAGTCTTTTATAAGGTTAGAGACCAATGACTAAACTGGCATTGAAGTTGTCAGGAAGTTAGAAGACCTAGTTGTCAGAAAGCAGAAATAAGCTGATCTGTCTATGGCTCTAAGTTGATTAATATCTAGATAGTTTCACATATGGAAACAAACTTCATTTAGTCACAGGTACAAGGAAGAAACTTTCACCAAACTGAATTTTCTTAACTGAAACAGAAACTTCCCGGGGGACCAAATTTTAACCTTGATTACTGATGTTGATGTTCCCCAATCTATAGGAGTCTCTCTAACTTCTTACACAGATGGCGTGCTGTCCTCCATGTGCCTGATATATAGATGGCGTGTTGGCTTCTATATGACTGATACACAGAGAGAGTGCAGTCCCCCATGTGATAGATGGCTGTAAGATTGAGGACTGGTCTGCACTTAGCTTCAGGAGCCCTAGATGCAAACAATCTTTACTCTTGTTGGTTGACTATTCCTGCACATGAAGACTGTCTTAGAATGTGGTTGATATAACCAGTGTCACTCCATTGAAGAAAACCGATTTTTCTCTCTTTCATCAGGTATCAGTTGCAAATAGCTTCTTGGATGGAGGTGGAACTTTATGTTCATTTCTCCTTTTCTCTGCTGGGATTTTTGTCTGACTTAAACTTGTGCAGGCTGTCATAGACTCTGTGTGTTCACATGTGCATCAGTCCTATTTGGTCTGGAAAATGTTGTTTCCTTGAAGATGTCCACTATCTCAGACTCTCACAATCTTTCTGCCTCTTCTTCAGCATAGATCTATGAGTTTTGAGGTGAGAGGTATGATAAACGTATCTTACTTAGGGCAGGGTACTCTAAATCTCCCACTCTGTACATATTGCCCAGTTGTTGATATCTATGTTAATTACCATCTACTGCAGGAAGAAGCAACTGCGAAGAGGGTTGAGTGAGGCGATGATCTATAGATATCAATATGTTATTAGGAGTTGTTTCATTGCCACATTCATTTAGTAGAAAAATTATGGTAGGTTTTCTACTGGCCTATCTTTAGGTGTCAGAGGAATACAAAGTAAAACTACTCTGAGATTTCATCTTAACCTAGTCAAAATGGCCATAAGTAATAAAAACAAATGAAACAGATGCCAACAAGGATTTGGGGAAAGGGAGCACATATTCTTTGCTGGTGGGGATACATCTATTACGGAAATAACTGTGGATGTTTCTCAAAAAGCTGAAAATAGATCTGGCACTAGATTTAGCTATGTCACTCTTGAACATATACCTGAAGGACTCTACATCTTACTACAGAGATGTTTACTCACCAATGTTTATTGCTGCTCAAGTCATAATAGCCAAAAATTGGAAACAGCCTAGATGCCCATCTACTGATGAATGGATAATGGAAAATGTGGCATATTTAGACAATAGAATATTATTCAGCTGTTAAGAAAAATGAAATTTTCAGGTAAATGGGTAGAAATAGAAACAATCATCTTGAATCTCTATAACTCAGATCAAAACATTGCATGTTTTCTTTTATATGTGGATGTCTGTAAGATGAATTGCTAAATGGTCTTATTAATAAAAACCCGGAGCCAGATATTGGGGTGAAAAACTGAGAGATCAGAGAAATAAGACAAACCACAGACACCTTACCTCACTGACAACTCAATCTCCAAAGAGATCTACTTCCTGTCTACCCACTCGTATATGCCTTTCTGTTTTGCCATCTCATTTCCTCTCTCTGCCTAGCTACATCACTTCCTCTTCCTGCCCATCTCTGTCACTTCCTGTCTGCCTGTGCTGACCACCAGACCTTTATGGTTAGTGCTGGGATTAAAGATATGTACCATCATGCTTGGCTCTGTTCCCAGTGTGGCCTTGGACTTACAGAGATGTGGATGGGTCTCTGTCTCTCAAATGTTAGGATTAAAAACGGCGTGTGCTACCATTGTCTGACTTCTATGTTTACTCTAGTGGCTGGCTTTTTCCTCTGATCCTCAGATAAGCTTTATTGGGGTACACAGATAAAATATCACCACAGATGTTAGTTTTTATTCTTTAGATGTGTGTTTCATTTAGAATATTCATAGAGATTAAGTAGTTACAAAGGGCCAAGGGGGAGTGGAGGATCTTCAATGGAAGGGGAAATAGAGTATAGTGTTATAAGGAGAAGCAGGGAAAATCAGAGCAGGAGTATTAAATGAAGAGGGGCCTGGAGGGCAGGGTAGAGGGGAGACATGGCTCTTCCCTGTCTTTGATAAGATGATCTTCTGTAGCATTTGTATGACTCTCAAGAGCCATGACATTGTGTTGCCATCCTGAGAGAAAATAAAAAGTATAATTAACAAAAAGTAACTTTAAAACCCTTTTTTACTTTGCCTTGCGTCTTTTCAGAGACAGACTGTGTTCTGTAATAAGGAACAAACATGATAAAATTCAGCAAATTATTTGTTAATTTTTTATTATTCAATCTGCTGTTTAAAATTAATATTTATGGTAGTTCATTAAATTGAGAAGACATGTGTATTCCCATATGGTGAAAAGACAAAATTAAGATATGAAATTATGGGCAAATAATTAAGGACTTCATAAAACAGCTGCCTAAAACACAATGGGAGTTGAGGGAAGTGAGTTGGATCACCGTGAGTCAGGTTAGAGAAGAGATAATAGTTACCCTGGATTGAGTGACATCTAGAAAGGTGGAGGAGAAGGAAAGAAGCAACTTCTGAGAGTCCTCCACAGGGCATGGACTGGTTGAGAGGTGCTGGGAGACACCTTTCTTTAAAAACTCAGAATCTGTCAGGCACAAAGCAGAGATTTCTTTGGAAGTTTGGATAAAAATGTAAATTCATAAAATTATAAATAATATTTGGCTTACTCCTATAAGCCAAAGAAGTAAAAAAAATAATAAAAAAAGAAGAACTAAAGAAGTATCTGATGGCATGTTCACTCTTTCTTCTGGGAAGAGGAGGTAAACTGATGGAGGGCAGCATCTTTGACCCTCATCAGAAAAAGTGCCTTGCCAGCTCTAGAGATGAGGATCTCAAACTGATGGAGAAGACTGACCCCCCCAGGCACTTAAACAGAGGACACAGCATCTCAGTGTCCTTGGTAGTATGTTTACCAGGGCTTAACTGTGACATCTTTCTTCTTCTTCTTTTTAAATTTATTCTTCTCTCATATATTATATCCCAACCACTGTTTTCCCTCCCTCCTTTCCTGTCTATCTTCCCTCACCTCCCCCCCCCCAGATCCACTTCTCCTCCATTTCCCTTCAGAAAAGAGCAGGCCACCCAAGGACAGCCTCCATTTCCCTTCAGAAAGCAGCAGGCCTCCCAGTGCTATCCTCTGCATGTATGTTATGGTTGTGTGGCTGAATGTTCTTGTGGGACTCCTAACGGTAGGAGCAGGGGCTGCCTCTGACTTTTTTGCCTGCTTTTGTGACCTTTTCCCTCCTACTGAGTTACCTTGTCCAGTCCTGATATGGAGGTATGTGACTAGTCTTATTGTAACTTGTTATAACGGTGACATCTTTCAGCCTCAGGGTTTCTGTGGCTTTCATGTTTATTGATGTAAGATTTAAAACATGATCTGGCTTGAAAAGAGAAGCTGTCTTAAATTTTCAGGCCCAAAGTAGTTAGTTGTGGAGGTCAGTGAACAACTCTAGGGAGTTGGTTCTCTCCCTCTACCATGAGAGTCCCAGGGACTGAATCCAGGTCATCAGACTCAGCAACAAGTGCCTTTAATTGCTGAGCTATCTTGTTGGCACTTTATATTCTATAAAAATATTGTTCATGGCATTTATATTACTATCTCATGATATTTCTGTAAACTCAATTACATTTAGGATGCACAAATTAACACTCTATAACTTAAGGTTATTTTTATTAGTAGCAATTATGTGACTCATGGGTTTCATTATGGCATTTTTACACATATATGCAAGATATTTTGATTGAGCTCAGCTCTTCCCATATTAGCTTCACATGTCCTCTTTTTTTTCCTCCCATTGCCCCTTTCTTATCCCTTAAATCATCCCTTTTCATTTTCAAGTCATTCAAAAATGTTTCCATTTGAGAAAGATGTGGTGCATGTTCTTCTGAGGCTCATTTTTTTCATTTGGAATGCTGATTTCTAGTTCCACCATTTTCCAGCAAAAGGCATGGATTTTTCTTAATGGCTGAATTATATTTATATATATGTAATATATGGTATTATGTATATATTATTTATTACATATAAAGTAATACATAATTTTAAAATAAAAATATATAATACACATTTTCTTTATCCATTCCACCTTTGACAAGCACTGAGTCTGATTCCATGACTCGACTACTGCTAATAGTGTCTCAGTCAACACATTTGTGTAGGCATCTCTACTGCAGACTGCTTGGATTGCTTCAGGTTCACACCCAGTGTGGTAGAGATGAGTCATATGTGGTTCTATTTTGGGTTTGAGGAAGCTTTATGCTGATTTCCACAGTGGATGACATAATTGACATTCCTGCACTGTGGTACATTAACAAATTACTTATTTGAGGTCCCCTGACTTTATACTTTCACAAATTAACCCTTTATTGAAGGCTAGGGGTGTCTCAAACAGTAGTCTTTCAGTTCCTTTAGATTCCTGATGGCCAATTTGAATATGACATCATAGATGGTTTCATAGGTCCATGCCCCATCAGCCACTGTTTACATGAAGGAACCATAGTGCTAGATGCCCACCGCCTATCTCTTCATTTTGGTTTTGGCCAAGAAAGAGTAAGTATACTTGGCATGCTGGTTGATATCAGTTTTCTTTACCATTTTCCCTAGTGAAGCACCAAGGAATATTTACTTAGAATTTCTACCTTCTTGGTGCATTTTTCTATGTTCCTGTGACCTACGCTGATGTCTGGACGGGAAGAGGCCACATGCAGAGGGATAATTTTAAATGTCTCCTGACTTTTAATGTAAGCATTTTTAGCTATAAACTTTCCTCTTAGCACAAGCTCAGTGATATCTCAGAGACTCTGGTAAGTTCTGCTCCAGTCTTCATTTGACTCTTGGAATTTTTGTTTCTCTCATTTCTACAATGCCCCGCTATTCCCTCGAGTGTGTGTGCTTGTCTCTCAGCCTTTGTACAGTGTCTGTGGTTTATCTTCCCAAGGATTTCTTGTTTTGTAACGCTATAATCTGATAAGACAGAGACATCTTTTCAACTTTTTGTGTTTAAGATTTGGTCTGTGACCTACAGTATGATCTATTTTAGAGCAGGCTGCTAAGAGTGGGTATTACATAGCTGTTATATGAAATGTTTTGTCAAGCCATCTGATTTATGGTATAGTTTATCTCTGAATTCTTTATTAGTTTTTTTAGTTTGGATTACCTATCTAAAGATGAGAGTGGATATAGAAGTCACTCATTATTCTCATATCAAAAATAGTTTGAGCCTTTATGTGCATCTGTGTTTATTTCATGAGTTGGGAGCACCAACTTCTAAAATATATTAGGTATAGAAAACAAGAGCTGTAAACTAGAAAAGAATAGGAAGGAAGGAAGGGAAGAAAGAAAGAAATCAAGGAAAAACAAAGATTACTTCAAAAAATTCACATGCAAAATTATACTAATGTGAGAATGGCTATAAAAAACAAAAACGGGTTTTTAATATGTGAAAATACTACTCATCAAAATAAAGCGAAAAGAAAAAGAGCAAGCGCAAGGTAAACAACAATATTCAAACAAACAAAAAGGGGAAAAACTGTTGGAGCATCTTCTAGGTCCTTGAAAACTGGAGATTGCCAGGTGTGTGTGTGTGGTGGGGGCGGGGAGAGGGGGCTGAACTTGTGGATCGCGGCTCTCTTCACTCTTGCAGCTTCCTCTGCACACAGAGGGACCCTTCCTGACCTCATGTAGCTCTGCTGTTCATCGCCCGATGGGTTCTTTCATCCTCCCTTGCGAATCCAGTTGCTACTGACCCCCAAGTGCATTATAGAGGTTTGCGCTGGGGAGCGGGAGCAAGAACAGCCCTGAGAGCTGAACAGGCAGAGGGCCTGTCTTTGTGAGTTCAGTACCCACTAAGCATCAATCACTCAGCTAGAGAGAGGAGACTGTGCGTGTCAAACGGCCCACAGCAGTTTCAGGTTCGGGGACTCTAGCAATGAATCTCATGACAGATCAATGGCTTCGGAGGTTTATACATCAATGACCTCAGGCTCCATATTCTGAGTGACTGGTCTTCTCACAGGAACACAGGGCACAGCTAAGGCTCCACATGCACTTCTCTGCCTGGGTTGAGCCTCCTGCTATCTGTACTTCACAGCTTGTCCAGCTCTCCAGTTGTCTACAACTAACCTCCCTGGGCTATCTCCCACACTGGGGCTGCAGAGGGTTGAAATAGGGATTCCTGGCTTGAAACTGTTTTCTGTTCCCAGGCTTCAAGGATAGCTCAGTTTTTGAACCGGAAGTTTCCTCTCGGTATGGGGCCCGGCCATAGCCCCACGATCTGTAGGAACTGCTCTCCACGACTCACTTATCCTGCCGGAGAAGTCAGTATCTGAGAAACACCGGCAGCTAAATATGAGACACTGTGACACCCCTGGGTTTGCCCCTGTGGGAACGACTGCCAGTCTCTTTTCATCAGGGCTGCCTGACTGAACTTCAGTGTGAGGAGTCTGTTTCCCTCACCTGGCCAGGGAACTGTGTGGCTGGAGCTATTTGCTTTGACTTTTTTTTTCCCACAGCTTTGCCCTGCTGTTTCTCTGAGATTCCAGCCGTCTGTCACTCCTCTCATGGATTTTTTTGTGGCGGCTCTTCTCTGTACAAATGTTGTTTTTATTTTATTTTTTTCATCTTGACACCCCTCCTTAACCAGGTCCCCTGTAGGCAATGCCTAGTGTGCCATCTGACTCCAGAGTCCTAACATGACTTTTTCCACCATTGTAAATTTTGACATTTTTGTGAAAAAAAATGATCACTGTATCTATGAGGGTTTATTTCTGGGTTGTTAATTGTATTCCATTTTTCTGCTCCTTTCTAGAATCCTTTCCTCACTTTTAAAAGCTTAAATCATCCCATGTGTGGCTTATTTGTATACGCAATGAACTTGAATACTACTTAAACTTGAATTTTCAAGTGGTACTCTCTATTGAGATTTAGACATGACCCTCACGATCTCTTTCTCCATGCAAGTCTGTTTGCCAACCTACTATTAACACACAAGGAATCACTATAAAAGTTAACTTCTTCAAAGCAGCTTACTTTCTAGTTGGTGGTACTCATGTGACAACATGTCCTCCTTTATGAGCATCATTATTTGTTTTAAAGAACCAGGTAAGGTGCAAGAGAGAAGGCTCAGGGTTTAAGAGCAGTGATGGCTCTTCCAGAAGACCTGAGTTCAATTCCCAGCAGCACCACATGGCAGCTCACACCTGTCTGTAACTCCAGTTTCAGGGGACCTGGTACCCATGGCCAAAACACTAATGCACATAAAAATAAAATAAAATATTTGAAAAAAAAAAGAGAACCAGGTAAATAGCACTGTTTCATACTTTCCTAAATAATTTATTATAAGCTTGGTGTTGTCCCCTCTCCTAATAAACATATTACAATAAAAAAATTACATATGATTAGTAAGAACACTTTCTTCACAGAAAAGCAGATGGTAGGAACAAACATCACCATCAGTTTCCCACTTCTATGTCTGTCAAGAATCTTCCCTGAAGTGTAGCTATTGCTATTAATTTTTCTGCAGTCCTTTCTTTAAAAAAAATTAACAGCATGTGTACTAAGTATACATACATTTAAGAATAAATGCAAAGTATATTTGTTTTTATGAGGTCATAGTCTGCATACTGTCTGTAACTGTCACATTAGAATAATATTCTTACAACTGCTACACATAGTTTTATTAGCTGTAGAGTAGCTTTTGTCACATTTAAGTTAATTTACCTTGTGGATCTACAAATGGACATTTAGATGTTTTTCAGGTTATTTTAGATAAAATGTACACCTTGGATTAAAGACAACCACCTTGTCTGGCACACTGGAGAAGGAACTGGTATATTTAAAACCCTGTTAAATACTGGTAAACCTCTGTCAATGTCAGCCTTTATTACAAACATCCACTTCAATTTTAGTTTTACTTTTAAAAAGTTAAAGCATTGGGGGGTCAGGTCTGCTTACTTTCTAATCGACAGTTAATAGGCACATGCTTGGTGCTCTCAGTGCCTTGAGGTACAGTCTATCAGCCATGTAACAAGCCAGACTACTGCCATACTGGCGTTGTTCATTTTAAACGGTCCACGAAAGCCTTGAAGAACATAGTAGACACAGCTGCTTCCCACCAAAACACGACTCTAGTTCCTAAATGCAGTGCTTCAGTCACGACTGCCTCGAGAAGTGTTTTACTTCTAAAACACTCTGGATTTTTCTACTTAGAGCAGAGCGGAGCACATATCCTGGGAGCAGAACAAAGGGCCTGATACTGGTCGGAAGACAGGTCCTCCTTTTCAGGAAGGAGTGAAGTGTTTGGAAGGAGCACAGCTTTGCATTTGCATAAGGGAATGTTGCCATGATACGATTGGTTTAAACGCAGTCCTTTGTGTGTATAAGGATCCTTCACGATTCAGGCAAATTCCCTTACCACGCTCTCTATCTAGCTATGTAAAGGGAGTATTTGATTCAATGTTTGAAATTTTAAGAAGGTTATTGTGATGATATTTCATTTGTGCTCTAACAAATAAAGCTTGCCTGGGGATCAAAGGACAAAGCCAGCCACTATATTAAACATAGAGGTCAGACAGTGGTTGCACACACCTTTAATCCTAGCATTCAGGAGGCAGAGATTCATCTGGATCTCTGTGAGTTCAAGGCCACACTGGGATAGAGCCAGACATGCTGGCACAAGCCTTTCATTCCAACACTAGTTAACCATAGAGGTCTGGAGGTCTGTACAGACAGGAAGTGATAGAGCAGAAAGAGGAAGTTATGTAGCTGGATGGAGAGAGGAAGTAAAATGACAGGGCGCAGAAAGGTATATAAGGCGTGAGTATACAGGAAGTAGCTTGCTTGGGCTGAGGATTTCCTAGCAGTAAGAACTTATGGCTGGCTTGTTCTATTCCTCTGATATTTCAGCTCTCACCCCAATATCTGTCTCCAGATTTTTTATTAATAAAACCATTTAGCAATTCATGTTACAGATAATTTTTCAGTTTGCCCTGTGGAATCAAAACCTTAGGCCCCCTCCAAGGCTTTTCCTTGGTATTCTTGCCTCCTTCTGATCTGTGTTATAGGCAGAGCAGGCTGCACTGATAACACGAAGAAAGGAGACAAAGGCAAAGGCAGCAGTGGAGGTGGCAGCATCCGTGACGTACTGACGTAATGGCAGCAATGAGGTAAGAAGTCAGCTGAGTAGTTTTAAAGAGCAACTGATGCACAAATGGTGGAGAGTGGAGGTGATGGATATGAGTAGGGCTGTGAAGGGCTGAAGACGCAAACCTGAAGAACCTAGATATATAAAGGTTTCCAGGGAGCTGATGAGCTTTACACAGCAAAGGTCTCAGAGACCCTAGGCGTGAGAACTGTAACACTAGCCACTGTCAAAAAGCCGAGAAACTGCTGTGTAAGTTTTGCTGCCCATTGTGGTGATTTGAATGAGAATGTCTCCCATAGGCTCAGGTATTCGAATACTTGCTCCGCATTTGCGGGTGTTGTTTGGGTAGGTGTCAGGGGATATGGCCTTGTTGGAGGAAATAGGCCACTAGAGGTGGACTTTGAGGTTTCAAAGGCTAGTCCCAATTTGCTCTCTGCTTGTGATTTGAAGTGTGAGCTCCCAGCTGTTCCTGCTTTCATATTTGCTGCTTGCGGCCATGCTTCCTCACCAAGATGTATTTTTTTTCTTTTTTTTAAATATTTTTATTTTATAATTAACTTAATTTTCACATATCAGCCACGGATTCTCCCGTCCTCCCTCCTCCCACCTCCAGCTCTCCCCCAATATGCACTCTTAACCCTCTGAAACTCTAAACCCAAATGAACATTTTCTTGTTTAAGGTGCTTTGCTCATGATGTTTCATCACAATAGAGAAGGAACGAATTCACCCATTTCCCAGGAGGAACCCAACAAAACCTACTGCTTTCCCAAGTGGGATTTTGGTGGTATTTTTACTTTGATCTGCCATTTTTTCCCCTATCTGGGGTAGGTAGATGTGTGTTTGAGTCTCCCCAAGAATGTCATCACACAACAGTACCTCACTTTCTTGACCGCCATAAGAGATTGTAATACTTTTCACACTGGTTAAGGGTCCCAGTGCCAGAGGTCTGGACAAATACTGTACAATAGAGGGTGTTGCTTGTGGTTTCTTTGGGTGGCTGTTGCTGTTGCTCACTGCTGCCTCAAGTTGAGGGTTACAGAAATGCCAGGTACCTGCACTGAAAGAGCTTCTCCCCACCTTCCCACCGTTCCTAAACATGTAAAGCAAAAAGCCCCAACCCAACTGACTGGTAACACAATCACCAGGTCACTGAGAGGTTTCTGTTCCTATTATTTATGAAGATGTATAAATAAACAGGGTTTTCTATGATTCAAAATGGAAACTTTTTAAAAGAGATTGTTTAAACTATTGACTTTACTCCCAAATTGATATTAGTACAAATTAACTAAGAATGATTTAAAAAGTAATTGAACAAACTATTTGTCAAAACCAAAAGTCAATGTTTCTAACAGATAAAGAATTCCTCCATTCAAGCCAGGTGTGCTGGCAACCCTGAATTTGTTTTATAAACTGACTCTTAGAGCTTTTAACTTTCCTGTTTTAATGCACTTCTCATGTGTCTTCTTCTGTATATCAACTGTCACACTAAAGTAAACTCGAAGGAGGTCCAGGACATAAGGACCTTCAATGTGTAGGCTAACAACATCTCTCACTCCAGGCTCTGATTCCCTATTGGCTGATGTTATATAATGTAGCTCTGTAACAGATACTATCTGAAAGGAGGTGGTTTACTCCCAGAAATGCCCTCTATGCTATTCAGTTATTCTCTGTCAGAGAATTGAGCCCTAAATGCTTCTCAAAACCTTTCTTTCTAAACTCTCTGAAGAGTCCCCGTGCTTCATACTAATGTCACCACACCAACAAAAATGAAAATATGAACCCAAATAGTATTTTCCATCTTTGCATAAAGAGTACGAGTAAAGACTTACCTTGTGTAGTTCATGAGAAGTGAAAACAAACCACAAACAAACATTTCATAGACACAGTGCCTGGAAGAGATAAGGGTGGACATGAGCAGGTTATTTAGGAAATGGGGTGGTTTCTCCTGAAGGGGGAGGGAGGAAATAGGAGGCCTGTTACCAAACAAGTTCATCTGGATGACTAAAAAGCCAGTCTCAGTTCTTAGAAAATGTTCGCTCACCATTAAAATTACATTCTCCGCTTGAGAAAGGCTGAGACCAACAGCAGATGACCTGTGGGGGATGAATGCACACTGACTGACAGACTCACATGGAGAACTAACTGCCCAAAAGCACACCTGCAATAGTATCCTGCAATAATTACAAACAATAAAACATATGAAATATGGATCAATAATGCAATAGTATAACGTTTCAGACCCACACTGGCCACACTGTAATGACCAATGAGAAACCTACAGTATTGGGTCATAGACACAAAGGAATTAATTCTTGGTCTTTATTTTATTTTTGTATCCCCCAACTCCTTTAGGAGTGAACAATGTTGCCTTAGCAACGAAGAAAAATATATATTGGACACATCTGTTGTTTATCCTCTATCATTTCAAAACACAATTTGGTTGTGCTGGCATCCAAAGTGATCCTTAATTTAATGAATGTACACAGTTTTCACAGATTTGCTATAAAAAGATCTATCTAAATTAGTTTTCAGGATTTTAGATTAGATGGAGAAAATAAATATCCAGTGCTAATGGAATACATTATCATCATAACTGCCTGATTAAAATTGAGATGTTTACATAATGAAACCTGATCCAGAAAGCTGCCAAAATGTGCTTCACATATACAGTAAACAAAAACAATAAACATTAGGAAACATGCATTAGCATTAGGACATAGCTACTCTGGCTGTTTGTCAGATTTTATGCAGGGTTCTTCACTGACCCGTATAATAGATCATGATAGTTCTATTACCCATCCATTAAGCCATATTCAAATAAAGCTGCAGCTCACTTAAGTGATCTGATTGTAACCTAGTCTACTCTTCTCTGATACATGTATCTTTGAGGGGAAGGAAAGGAAAGTGAAAATTTATCCGAATGACCACACTGCTGAACTGTCGCTGGACATGCAGGTTAAATATTCTACTTACAGTTTTGCATATAGGAAAGGGAGATTGAGAGGCAACATAATTTTTACAAGATTCTATGCCAATCAATAAGTACTGCACAAAAGCTAGGTAAGGGAGCACAAACTGTAATCCAAGCACGTAGGAAGCTGAGTCAGCAGGATAGTAGTTTCAAGATCAACCTTTGCTACAGAATGAGTTCCAGACCAGCATGATGTACAAATCTCATAAAAGCAAAAAGCAGTAATAAAGCAATCAAAAGCAAAAATCAGTATTGTGGATTTTTGAGACTGGGTCCAATGCCCATCAATCTGGCCTCAAATGTCTTAATTCAAGGATGATTCTGAACGCCTTGATGGTCCCATCTTCACCTCCTAAGTACTGGAATTTGCAGGCTGGGGCAACCAGTATCAGCTAATGCTTGTGTTTTACCATGAGAATTCTGCTCTCACTTCTGTTCTGTGTAAATAGTGTACCTTTTGTCATGTACTCATTTTGACAAGCTTTGTGTTTTAAATGGAGACCTAATTCATTGACAGTTGTTGAGATTTCTGATTCATTTTATTTACACACATTTTTCTACTGTTGTTTTCTTTTCCTTTTTTTACATTTATTTAATATTTTGCCCCTTCTTGACTTCTTTTCTTTTGACTGTTTATTGTGATATATTTTTATCTGTATTATCTCAAAATTAAGTGCTATTTTAAGAGTGTATGTGTGTGTGTGTGTGTGTGTGTGTGTGTGTGTGTGTGCATGTGCACATGTGTTCATACACATGAAGTCAAAGTAGAGCCAACCTTAGGAGTTATTCCCAAGTGCCATCCACCTAGTTTCTTTATCTTTGTTTTGTTTAAAGACAGGTCTCTCACTAGCCTGAAATACCAAGTAAGCTAGGCTGCTGGCCAGGGAGACATTCTGCCTGGCTTTCCGGAGCAAGGATTACAAGCATCTGCCATCACACCCAGCTGTATTAATGTGGGCACTGGGGATCAAACTCAGGTCGCCTTGATTGTACAGCAAGCACTTTATGGACTAAGCTATTCTCCCAACCCTCTTATTCTCTTAACTAATAAAAAATATAACATTTCTCCTCATTATCAAAATGTAATGTTCTAGTGCTTTCACTTGGTTGCTTTGTAGACAAATCTGCTTCTATTGTTTGTTACTTCATTAGATCTTTATCAAGATGTCTGATTTCTTATTCGATCTGGTGGAGTTTCTCTGTATATTATAAGTGGTATTTATAAAGTGACAAGAACTATCTGAAGCTTGTAATCCTTGAGAAAGGGCTTCTGTTTTCTTCTGCTGAAAAAGAAGTTGAGGAACTGTGAACTTTTGTGCCTTTCTGGTTATGTTGTTGTGCTGGGGAAATGTTTGAAAGTCAAAATGAGTTCTATTCTGACAGGACTCACATTCCTTGTCATTAGTGTACTTCCTTTTGCTTTGTTACAAAAAATATTGCCACTCTGCTTCAAATTGAAGCCTTAACTATAGTAATTTTCTTGTCTTTAAGTGTTAATATAATGACCAGCCTCCTTCGAAAACATTATATTGACGTCCCAAATTTTAAGATACGTGTTCATAAATGTCAACTGATGTTACCATCATGAAAACACTTGTCAGACAGGACCAGGTCACAGGGTCAGGACCTCTAGAAGAGACCTTTAGAGCAGAAAAAAAAAAAGACACTGTGAAAGTAGGCTGAAAAACAAGCTTTGACTGGGAGATTTAATTATTTCCCATATACTGGAAATGATATTAAATAAACCCAGAGCTAGCGACATTCTCTGATGGACAGGTTACAAAGTAGTATTTTTCCCTTGGCCTATTGATACACCTTAGTTTAGCAGGCTACACTTATGAAAATTCGAATAAAAAGTGACTTTCAATTGTATCCAGCCTTGATTTCTTAGAATTTTCGGGAAAGGGTTTAGAAAAAAAATATTATTACTTCTAAGATAATCATTGTGAGAACTTAAAAATAGTTAACCCATATGAAATAATCATTGTATACTGATTCACTTTATTTCCAAAACTAATCTCATAAATGGTTAAATGTTTCTTTCATGGCAAAGTAGTTACATGACTAGATTTGGCAATATAATATATTTTTTTTACAGCAGAATTTAATTTGATGATTCAACACTGTAAATAATGCAATTATAGAAATGTCACAATTGAAAGCAAATTTTGTTACAGAAAAGAGATTAGAAATTCCTCAGGCCTGGCAGGATCATAGACGGAGAGTTTCAGCTGAATAGATAAAGATCCTTCTGGAGCAAGGAACATGAAGTGAAGACTGATGGTAGCGATCTTAGGAAGCACTGCACAAGCAATTTATGCTTCAGAATTACACAAGGAAATCCTATAGAAGCAGAGTGCAGAATAGTGCTCCCTAGGGACTAAGGGAAGAATGGAATGAAGAACTGTTCTTAATGGGTAGACATTTTCAGCTACAATAAAGAAACACCCTTAGAGTTTGGGTATTCAGTAATCTGATGACTAACACTGTACTATGCATTCACAATGAGGTAGGGTAGCAGATCTCACACCAAATGTTGCTACCAAAGCTCTAGAAACATCAATACTTATGTTACACATTGCTATATAGTTGTTTTTCATGGTCTTTGAATTTTTTATTAATGCATATGCATGCATTGCCTGCATGTATGTCTGTGAACTATGTTCATGCCTGGTGCCCACAGAGGCTAGAGAGGGCATTGGATTCTTTTTTTTTTGTATTTTTTTATTTAAAAAATTTTAATTCATTTTACATATCAAAGATCCCCCTCTTCCCTCCTTCCGTCCCTCCAGCCTCCCCCTCCCAACTTTTCTTCCATTCCTTCCTACAAGAAGGCAAAGCCTCCCATAGGGAGGTACATTTAGCAGAGGCAGGTCCAAGCCCCTTCCCTGTGTGAGGTGTCCCATCATAGAAGTGGGCTCCAAAAGGCCTGCTCATGCACCAGGGATGGATGGATTCTGATCCTACTGCCAGGAGACCCCTCAAGCAGATCATGCTACACAACTGTCTCGCTAGGGCACTGGATTCTTTGGAACTGGAATCACAGCTTGTTTTGAGCAACCATATGGGTTTTGGGAGTTGAATCCTGGTCTTCTGGAGGAGCAGCCAGTGCTAAACTGCTGAGCCATCTTCCCAATCACCTAGCTCACTTTAAGGTTCAGTTGCTTGTAGTCGTCTGCAGTCTAGTAATGTTAAATAGGAAATTTCAGAAACAAGGATTGTATAAACGTTAAACTGTGGGATAGTCTGTGTAGCTTCATGGGAACCTGCACTGATAGCCACACTATGTATTAAGTTGTCTGTAGTAGTATTGATGAAGGGACTTGAGAGTGACAGGACCTTTCACAGCCCAGTCTTGCATGACCCAAGAACAGTAAGATGCTGGATGCTCTCAGTTATCAAAGATAGACCCTAGACGATGGCTCCAAGCTTGTTGTTTCACACCAGTGAAACTTAAAGATGCAGACTCTTGTAGGAGCAAGTATAGCAGAAGCAAGCTTTATTAAGTGTGGCTACAGAAAAGTAAGCAGCTGGCAAGAAGAGAGAGAATCTCCTGAGTTGGGAGATGTTTCTGATATAGAAAAGGCTATTGAATTTCCTTGGTCTAGGGGTTTCATACAGCAATGGAAAAACTGGACAAAGGCTGAGGTCACCACAATTAAATTTGGTTACTTCTCCGTGTTATCATAGGCCAGTTGGGTAGAGAGCCCACAGGTTCTGTGCACATTTCTCTCTACTAAACAAGGAGGTTGATCATGTGCTGTTCATATGCTGCGATTCTACAATACATGTGAGCAACTTGCAGTTATCAGTCCAAACCCTTTTCCCTCACAGAAAGTTAATGTCTGTATCAGTATTACAGAGTAATTACATTAAGTAATTACAATTACTTAAAATTGCCTCCAATATATAAGAGTAATGATGCTGGTAACTCAGGCAGACCAAAGATAAACTGTAAAGTGCATCATTTTAGAGACTAGTGAACACTGTTAAATTAACAATGAAAAAATTCCATGTTGAGGATAATAAGACCTGTGTTAAGAACAGTGCTTTCTTTGTTATTATAGAAACGCATTGCAGTATGGAGTTCTGCACTACCTTTAGTTTCAGATATCAATCAGGTATCTTAGACTTGTTCCCTCAGAAACAGAGGTTTGTGTACATACTTTATTCTAATAAAAATTTACTTTTAAAAGGCAAAACTAATTGAATCACTCATAAGACTCTATTATAAAGGAGCAAGCAGTTTTCTGCATGGAAGAAAGTGCCTCACAGCTCCGCCAGGCCACTGCTTTGTTAGGGCTTCAGTAGTTACAGAATTCCAGACTTACAAATGGTAAGCCTGCCACTTCCCGGAAGGCCAGTCACATTGTTGAAGCTGGAGCTCACAGAGAAAGAGGCTGGAAGAGGCAAATGGGATGTCACTGCCAGTGCCACTGGATGTATGGTGCTATGCTTAGTAAGCAAGGTTCTTGATAGATGTTCACTTCCTAAATATTGCATCTAGTCATTTTATGTTTCATTAAACATGGAATACATGATGTGAGTTATCTCTTCATGTTGCCTCTGAAAATATGTTCTCAAGATAGAGCTGAGCATCTTCAAATTAATTACACAGTCATGAACCTACTTGCTAAAAGTCAAGTTATGCTGCAGCATTGAGACAGATTTTTAACAGTGAAAGTGACGTTTCTCAGTCATTTTTTCCTGTACTTGGGGAACATGGCAGGTTACTGAAAAAGTTATGTATCTAAACCATTTTCACTACCAGAGCTAATCTGTGAATCATAAGATCAGTTTTAAACCCTGAAGTTACAGGGATTTTCTGTTGTTCAAAAGTAGGAACTTTATTTTATCAAAATTGTGCTTACTGTTGTGTATTTTAAGTTGTTAAAACATTCTTCATTCATTATTCAAGGATAATTTAAAAACAGAATTCCTTGCATCAGGCTATTTTGAAAAGAAATCAAAACTAGGCACATAGGACACACCTCACAGTGGCCAAAATGACTTCACATTTCCCCCTTTCCTTTAGCTCTAGAACAACATATGTTTTCAGTTAATAGAAAGCAGGTTAAGTTCTTACCTAAGCAGTACATTTTGGTGATGCACACTTTCTGTAGCTTCCATTTCATTAGATCTGCACAAATACGACTTCATTCCAGGCTACTTAGCAGCTGGCATCTGGTTCTTTTCAACCAGATTTACATTCTGAGTCTGCTCAAACTTGGTGGTTTCTTTTATATGAGGTGAGATTTTGGCTTTAGTCTTGTCTTAACTTTGATCTTGCATTCTTCCTTTTGAAAGAGTCCAGTCCACTTGGAATTTAAATATTTCAAGACTCTGGATTTCTATGAATACCTTTCTTTTGATTTCAATTTCAGATTTTTGAAACCAAAATATGACATGAGGTTGAGATTTTAAACTTAACTTTTGTTCTTCTTTTTAAAAAAAGTCCTCAGATATTTTTATTTGTGTCTTTCTTTGTGATGGGGAATTAGCCTCACTGAAGAGTTTACTTTTCTGCCTAGATGGTTTAAAACTTATAGAGCAATAATCAGAATGGAAATAGTTGAATTGCTGTAATTTTGTCAAATAATTGATCTAACTGACAATGAATACTACTGAATTTGACATTTATGGATGAGGTTCTTGGGGCAACAGACACAGTAGAATGTACATAGTGTTTTACTGAATACATATATATTTAACTTGTGTATAGCTATCCTCTGAGGGGATTTGTCAGATTGGCTGGAAGTTCTCTTGTGTAAACATTCAAGCTAGAAAACTGGGGTTTTACAGGCTGCTTAGCCTGAGAATCCAGAAGCCCCAGGACAAGAGGCCAGTGATACAACATCAGTTAGAGGGTGAAAAAGGAACAGACCCTGAAGAGTACCAGTCTGTGTTCAAAGGCTAAAAAATCTAGAGTTTGGTCACTGGTGGCACACACCTTTAATCCCAGCACCCGGGAGGCAGAGGCAAGTGGATCTCTGCAAATTCCAAGCCAGCCTGCTCTACGGAGCAAGTTCCAGGACAGCTGTTACACAGAAAAACATTGTCTTGAAAAAACAAACAAACAAACAAACAAAACAAAAATTGAAGAAAGAAAGAAAGAAAAGAAAAGAAAAGAAAAGAAAAGAAAA
>CABHPH010148678.1:26414-50390 GCA_902168325.1 Peromyscus nudipes | reverse complement strand
TCCCTCCCTCCCTCCCTCCCTCCTTCCCTCCCTCTCTCCCTTCCTTCTTTGGAACAGGGTCTCACTCTGTAGCCCAGGATAGCCTTGAACCTGGCCTCATCTTTCTGCTGCAGCCTCTGAAACACAAACCTGAGTACTGAAACACAGATACCAGACACCACACCCAACTCCCTCTGATGTTCACATTGTAAACACATTGAGTCAGTAGATTCATTTGGAAATAACTGACATTTTAAGAACATTGATCTTTCCACAAACATGGCACAATCTCTCCACTTACACAGCAATCCACATTGAGTAGGAATCATACTTGGGATTTGGAATTTGGAGCTTTCCTAGGGTGGGGGCCATGTTATACTACCATAAGATGCTTTCATGACGCAAAATGGTTTCCAGTCAACCAAAAAATCATGAGTGGACATAATCAATAAAACTCTTGAGTGGCTGCTGCTAAGTTGTGATATTCAGTGGCTTAGGATAGCAAATACATTCTCAACTTCTGCCAGTTTCCACTTGCAGTGTGTGATTAGTGTGTAACTTCTACTGTAAGTGCCCAGACCTCTGACTCAGACTGATCTGCATGAACTTTACAAAGGAGTGCTGTCCTCTAGAGACCCCTGAACCACAAGATTGAGGCCAAGACTCTCAGGGCAGCTGACTGTTCTTGCCAAATGCACCATTTTCTCCACCCAGTCCCTCTGTCTGTCAGCTTACCTTCCAATGTCCCAATCCTAGCCTGCTTTAGAGATGGAGAATTTCAAACTCCTGTTTATCAGCTGTGTGACCGGGGACAGTCCATGTAACCTCTCTATACTTCAATTTCCATCTGTAAAATGGAATCACGGCAGTGACTGTTCACGGCAATTTATGAGGGTGGAAAGAGGGAACACCCTGGAAGAGGCCAGGCCATGACAGGGTAGTCAGTGAGTAGGACTGGGCTATAATTTTGCAGAGGGGCTCATTCTTGCATTGGGCCCTGAGTCACACTAATCCTTTCTGCCTTTTGTGGACCCCTCATGTTTCCTCTACCAACCTCCTCCAGTCTGATGCTTTAAAATCTCACTTTCCAAAGCTCTGCTGCCCAGTCTTCTCTCCTGCAACCTTTCTTTACCATACTTAGACTCTGCAGCCCCAGGCTGCGGAGGGAAGAGGATTCCCACAGGCAGCTGCCCATCCACACCTGCAGGCAGAGCCACATGGCTCCTGCTGCATGAGACCCCTGGCTGTGCTCAGGAAGAGCTGCCCAAGTAAACATGTGCCTTCAAATGCATGCACCTGGAGTCCTCCCAGGCCCTCACCTCCTGGTCTGTTAGCACCCCTGTCATTTGCTGAAGTCACAAGGCTAGCCCTGTTGAGCCCATGAAACCCCACTGGCTCCTGCTGAAGAGACCACTCCAGCCAGACACTTCTGCAGGTTATGCTGTGCCCAGATCAACATCTAATCACGTTTCCATCACAACACGGTGAGAAACGTGTGGCTGGCCCTTAGCAACAGTCTCTCCAGAAAGCTATCCCTATAGAGAGCTTATTAAGTTAGCTGAGCACACGTGAGGCACAAGCTAAAAACAGACCCGTGCTGCCTGGAACCTCATGCGGCATATGGCAGAGCTGGAAAGGACAAGGATAGGGATTTGCTGGCAAATGAGGACAGAGAAATGGGCAGGCAGGACCAGGTCCCTGAGGTTACTAAGCTATCTCAGGGCTAAAGGCTCTGATCTGAGACCAGGCCACCTATCTGCATCTCCCAACTCAAGACTGTCAACCAGCTGCTCTGAGGTCCCCACACTGGGGAGCCCCCCAAGACCCCTCACAGCCCCTTTGTGTCATTTAGGACCCAAGCCAGAAGTCTACCTGGAACTGGCTATGAAGAGAGTTTGGCAGAAGAAGAGTTAAAATGTAACATTCATTATTTTCCCCCAGCAAGTCTCAGGCCTTACCATGATGCAAACATATTCTTGTCAGGTGAGGTTGGTCAGATTTATAGTCCCAGTGCTCAGAAGGCTGAGGCAGGATTACTGTGAGTCCAAGGCTAACCTGTGCTCCAGAGTGAAACCTTATCTCAAAAGGGATGGAGTTCTGGAGTTGTATCTCAGTTGACAGGGTGCTTGCCCAGCACTGCATGAACTGGACATGGTGGGGAACACCTGTAATCCCAAACTCAGGAAGCCAAAGCAGGAGGGTCAGAAGTTCAAGGTCAATTCTTGGTTACATAGTTAGTTGAAAGCCAGCCTAGTATACATGAGACTTTATCTCAAAAAAAAAAACCCTAAAATAAATAAAAGTTCTGGGAGCTAGAGAGATAACTCCATGCAGAGGATATGATGTCTGTTCATAACTGTCTGTAGCCCCAGTTCCAGGGGATCTGACACCCTCTTCTGGCCTCCGCTGGCACTGCATACCTGTGGTGCAGGTACAGGCATGCACACACAGATAAATTTTAAAATGTATATGTTTTAAAATGTTCCATGTGGTGCACAACACATGTAACAAATACCCTCGGTTCGGTGCGACGTACCAAATGCTCTCCTGGAGGCAAGCACAGGCTTCTGGACTTGGAGAGGAGGGAGGGAGAATGACATCCATGGGGAATTGGAGACGCCGCGTCGAAGAACTCGCTTGTCCAGGGCTCGGGATCCCAACTCCTGGGACCTGAGAGTTTGTCTTCTCCGGTGCCCAGCTGATGCTCCCAAGCTCTGGGACAGCGGCGAATAAGACGGCACTCTCGAAACTTGATTATGACCTGTCTCCTGGGGACCCTGAGTAGCCTCGAAATGCTGTTGCTTGTGTTGTCTCTGGAGAACCAACTCGGGGGTGCCTAAGGGACTGTGGCTTCCGAGTACAAATACCAAGGGCCCTGTAACATTTGCTGGCCTTCCTCTTCCTTATGAAGTCTTGGGGGAGGGGTGGGGACAGGGTGGTAAAACTGGTCCCTTCTTCACTTTGGTACAAAATTAGACAAACAGACTGTGGCAGGTTTGCTGGGTCTACAGTGGCTTTGCATTGCAAGGCAATCTTGGCCTTCACCTTCACCAGAAGCTATCCTTTAAGCAAAACTTGGGCAAGATGGATATGATCCTTTTCCTGGGAAACTGAGATAAGTAAGTGTTCTGCGTGGCAGGGCAGCTAACCTAGATGATAAAGCACAGAGGATTTGTGGTCAATGTCTGTATCTGAGGAGACAGCAAGCGCGCAGTGGGGTCAGTGTGTTTAATCCAAACTCCTAGCAGGCAATTGGGACAAGAGGAAGTATGTCAGGGAATATGGGGGGGGGGCGGGGAGAGGCATTCAGGAATGTCCAGAATTTAAGTCTAGGCCACCAGATGAAATGTCCTCACCAGCTGCAGCAGGCAGCCAACAAAGAGAGGGTGAACTCAGTCATCTTCAAAACCACCATGAAGCCTCCTGAGGGAGGAGCAAAGGTTGGATCGTAAGTCACCAGGGGAGAGAGCAGCTCCGGGGTTAAGGTGGAGGTGGCTGGGCTTATCACAAACAGCACAAGCATTAGCAACAGCCGGGTCTGTGCACCCCCAGAAATGACGAGAAACTGTTCTCATAGACTGTGAAGCACTGTGTAAACACTGGGGGTTTTGTCTTAAGGACATTAGTGTCCACAATCACTCCAGTTCAAGCCAGCATCCACAGTCCACGGCCTCTCGGACTCCCATCTTTGCCACTGAAAAGTACTCTCCCATAAGTTTACTTGAGACACATTTATTGAACATCCTCTGTGTGCTGGGCAAGGAACCCAGCATAAGAAGACATGGATGATGATGCCCTTGAGAAATTCAGATTCTGATACATTTTTAAATGTTCTACAGGCATCAATTATACCAGACAGGGCAGCACACAGTGGTGAACAAACTATGGAGTCTACAGTGGCTTTGTATCACAGAATAGCCTTGGCCACCTTCTATCCTTAAACTAAGGCAAGGTGGGTGAATACAGACCCTTTTCCCTGGAGATCACAAAAGGTGAACTTTCCCACAGATGGGATGTGGCTTCCACTGGAGGCGAGCATGGATGGACTATTAATTGACTCTTCAGCAAGAACAGACTTAGCTGTAGCCACTAAGCATATGTCTGTGTTCGGAAAGATGGACCCAATGCAAGTGGTCCTTTTGCAGGCAGCCAAAGGTGAAGTGGGATAAATCCTTATCTCCATGAGCCAGACATTTAATGCGGTATTCTCATCTCCCTTAAAGTGAACGTCTCAGCCTTGCAGGCCACACAAGCATCAAGCATCACTTAGTAACTTCATTTTGCATAATAGTCACTCAGAAGCCAAGTTCTGCCTCAGTGTGTGGAACCACCTGGGCTCATGCTAATGGCTTTTCAACTTCCTGATGGCTCAGGTCACTCTTTAGTCCCAGGGGTTAAGGAATCATATTCTAGTCACATATATTCCAGACCTCAGAATAGCCATGCATGTCCGTTGTCACTCCTGTTCAGCTGTTTTATTCCTTCAAGCGATCATACTCTCAGTCCCATGTGCAAGCAGAGCTAAGAGAGCCAAAAAGAAGGTCAAAAACTCCCATATGGCACCCCAACTCTTGATGCCCACTTCAGGGCAAAGGGTCAGTTTACATGTCCTATGAGAGGCTTAAAACACAAACAAAAACCACTTACAATTAATGGTGGAATGAAAACAGAAGTCCTTCATTCTCAGAATGTGGTCCTAAGACCTGCAGCTTCAGCATCTAAGGTTCTCAGGCCCCACCCAGACCAGTTGAATCCACAGTCAGTCTAGGACCAAGACTCTGCCTTGTGTCAGGCCCTCCAGCGAGACCCGCACTAGCAGAAGCGAGAGGAGCACACAGTGGTTGAAGCGGGAGGAAACACTGGTGACCCTAATGCAGGAGGCTGACCTCGGGTCTCCTAAGTGCGTTTGTAAGCGGCCGTTGCTTTAGACGCCCTGTCCTACAGAGAGATGCTCACTCTGTGAGAATGTAAGAGATACAGTTATTTACTGCGGCTGCTATCACACGTGCTGCAGTATGGTAGCTTACGCAACAAGAATTTCTTTTCAGACAGTTGGGAAGCCACAGATCCAAGAAGAGGTGTCAGCAGGATACCCTCCCGAGACTCTTTGACTTCCAGATGGCCACACCTATAAATAATTACGTGTCTACTACACACACACACACACACACACACACACACACACACACACACACACACACTATACACATACACTAGTTTCCTTTTCTTATAATAACACTAATTGGATTGGATCAGAGCCCGTCCTAACAGCTTTGTTTTTAACTTTAATCATTTCTCCAGAGATGCTGTCTCTAAAATACTCTATCTGAAGTTAGCTTCAGGACATGAATTTTGGGGACTATAGCAAGAATCTTCTCAGAGTTCAACAGTTCTGTAACCCTGACCTGGGCATGTGGACCCAAGGGAGACTAATTCACCCTCTTTCCTCATCCATTCACACACTCTCTGGAAGGCAGGGACGTCTGCAGGCCCAGTGCATTCTGGGAAGAACAGTCATGCCACTGGCAGAGGAGGAAATGAATGAAGGAGAGAAAGAAAAGAAGGATAGGGGAGTGAAGAGAAAAGAAAAAGAAAGGAGAAGCCAAGGAAGGCACTAGTGAACTCAGCAAGGACAGCAGCAGCTGAGGGAGGCTACCCGCCTCTGTCCCCAGACTCACCCAATCTGGAAAGCCAAGCAGGGTACGGGTTTGAAGCCAGACAGATTCTACCACTTGAACCCTGCGTGGTCTTGGCTCAACTGCTTCCATTCTTGATAACTCTGTTCATTCATTAGTTCATTTATTTCACAGACTGAGTAAAGGCTCTTGGGTTCTGCCCAGGTATTTTTTCCTTGTGAGTAAAATGGGAATAGTAAACCCAATGTGCGAAGTTGGTAGGAAGGTTCTAGATGAACCCCTAAAATAAAGCCTAGCATACAGACAGTGACTGAGGAAGCTGGCCTCCCTGGACACAGGGACTTGGTCTGTGCTTGGTCACCAGAATTCTGTCTCCAGCTACACAAAAGAATGGCTGGTACCTAGATGATACCTGAGGGAGAAATCAAGAAAGATGAGGGAGACTAGGAGAGAGAAGAGAGAGACAAGTGTGTCCCACTGAGTGGTCAGTCCCAGGACTGCTGTCACTGGAGAGGCTCAGTCCCTGCGAAGGCTCCAGAACACAGTCTCCTCCATGTCAACCTTTGAACCACATCACTCTTCTCTTTCTCGGCTGCACTGTGGCAGAGAGAAGACCTCACCCTTGACTTGAGGTCAGCTAGAGACCAGCCGGTGAAGGCCGTCTCTTAGAGTCTTTCCGCCTCCACCTCCTTCTGCTTCGGGTTCCCTGCTCCTCATGCCAGGGTCTTCTCATCCCCTGTAGGCTGCTTAGAGCCTCTTGCCCAAAAGGGGAAAGGGAGCAGACAGAGCTCCAACTCTGCCACATTCTCTCATGACTCTTTACAAGGTCCATCTCTTTTCTTGTTCTTCTCAGAGGTCAAGTCTATGGGGTTAGCTGATGAACAGCTCTCCAATGTGGTATGGCTATCTCTCCCAAGGGTGCTTACCCAGCCTGTGCTCTAAGTCAAAGGCCATTACTACAGGAAAAAAAGCTGGTAGGAACCCTCACAGAGCATCTAGCTTTACCTCTCTCCTCCAACAGAAAATCTGAAGTCTCTCAAAAAATACAAGAATGAATAGAATTCATAGACAGTGTCTTCTTGTGCTTGCCTGAACCTGTCTCCCTAGAAGCAGGCTGTTTGTGCTGACCTACATTTTTTGACTTGGCAGAAATTCTTCCTTCTGTCTCACTGACTTCTCGGAACCTTCAAACTTTGCCAGGCAAGTCCCATTATCACCTCTAATTAGAAAAGAACTAATTTCCTGACACACGGAGCTCTCCCAAGAAGCTATCCACATGGCCAGGACCTTCAGAGTAGAACACTGTAACACCAATTCACATATGAGGTGCTAGACCAGCCCCGGCCTGGCCAGCTTCTCTCTTTCCACACCCTTCCTTTGGACTGTAAGTGAAACAAATGTGCCTTGTTTCTTGAGGCAGGGATCATCAGACTGGAGAAATACCTTGCTGTGTTTGCCGGGGAAGGCCCTCACAATGTGTTCCTATGCCATGTGCTCTCCTAGGTGGCATAGACATTAAGAACTTAGCCTTTAGGTCTGTATTTTATTGTTGCTGCAGCCTCCGTGGTTCTGGGGCTTGAAACCAGGGCCTTGTGAATGTCAGGCAGACACTCTCTCACTAAGCCACCTTCCTGTCTAATGTGAACTACTTAAATCCCAGGCAATGAAGAGTCTCACTTCTGACATCCGGTGTTAAGTCTCTGTCACTATAGCAAGTACCTGAGACATGTCGATGTATAAACAGGGAAGATTTACCTTAGCTGGAGGTTTTGGAGGCTTCATTTCATAGTCGTTCGGCCCTGTTACTTTTGGTCTGGTAGCAAGGAAGAACATAATGGCTGGGAATGTGTAGTGAGTGAGCTGCTCACACCACGCTGACCAGGAAGTAAAGAATTAAGGGGAAGAGAAGTGACGATAAGAGGAAGTGAAATTAAGAGGAAGAAGTGAAGGAGAAGTGTGGTTTCAAAATGTCCCCCAAGGACATGTCCTAAAAGAGAGCTATGATATAAGGCCTCCCCTGCTTTTCCAATCTTCACCACTTTTCTTTCTTTTTACAATTAATTTTCTTTTCTTTTCTTTTCTTTTTTTTTTTTTTTTCAGAGCTGAGGACCAAACCCAGGGCCTTGTGCTTGCTAGGCAAGCGCTCTACCACTGAGCTAAATCCCCAACCCCTCTTTTTACAATTTTCAAGGTCATCACTAAGACCATAACACGGTCCTTTGAGGGACATTTAAGATCCAAACCACAGCACATCCCCTTCAGCCGTGCTTCCTCTTGAAAGGTGACAGAGAGTTTTGGGATCTTGGGTTGGGGAGGAATTGAGTAAGGGGAATGTTTAATTTGGTGTCAAGGGACATTTTATGTGGTCTGCAATTTATTTCAGTACATTCTTAAATCATTGCTAGCTGTCCTGAGGAATGGCCAGAGAATATTTCTCATCACCCTCCAGACAATCTTATAAGTCTGTTGTACAAGGCTGGGAGTGTGCAGCAACATGAGAATGTTCTGCAAGTGTGGGCATAGTGAGGGAGAATCAAGGTTTGAAATCCATGAAACTTTAGAAGAAGTCTACAGGAAATGCACCAAGTTCTTATAGCTCACTTACAAAAGAAACTTGGTAGCAAGTTCAAGCATTTGATGACAAACTTGAAAATGTACATGACATTGCCCACATAGAGTCGTAAAACTGAAAGAAAATAATGAAAATTTAGTTCAGCCAGGTTTGAGGAAAAATAAGTTATGCATCTCACTTTCTCCATAAAAATCATGTCAAGTCACTGCTTCATGAAGGGGTGGTAAAGACCAGAGGCAGAAAAAAGGGAGAAACAGAGGCGTGATGAAACCGGTGTGTTGTTTGCATTTGTGACTGTTCTGGTTAGGTCTGGCTTCCTGGGTAATCCTGGATGAGGGCCCCCAAATGATATGAGCTTCAGGGTTCACAGAGTTTATATCCAAGTCTAGCAGGACATGACTAAGGTGGAAGTGGAAATCCTTCAGAAAGAAGTCAACCACATAATGACAGCAGTAACTTCTCAACCCTGAATGGCAGCTTTTCCATGGGAGAAAAGCAGGTCAGCAAAGGCAGGTGCTGGGCTCATAAGTAACGGATCGTTCCATGGTAAAGGAAGCATTCTCATTTACACGATGCTCACTAGTTTGTACAGTTTCGAAGCTGGAGCTTAAAAGAGGGTACCACCTAACTAACATCAAGTAAAACTTATCCCTAGTTCTGGCATGGTAGGTCTCAGATGTCTGCCCAAGGAAACACAGAATTTGTCCCTCTCCATGGACTTATGAGAGCACAAAGACTTCGTCTGACTTCCATTTCTGGAGAAACGTCTCTGGAGGGAATCCCCCGCATACTGAGCCCAGCCTTGAGGGACAGGACTGTTTTCTGTCCCCTCAGTCTACTCTGATGGGCTTCTCCCAGAACTTCTCACCCCGCCCCTACCCTAAACCTCTCCCTCCCAGGTGTTGGCTTCCACTTCCCCTCCCCCAGTCTGATCTCTATATAACTCAGCCATTTTGGCTACTCTGGTCTCTTGGCCTGTATTGCCTTAGTTGGAAGCGTCTCTCTTGCTCTCCTTCCCCTCTCTCCTCTCGTGGTACTGTTTAGTCTTCTAGCCGTGTTCAGCCTGGACTCTCCCCTCTGTTTGCTTTCTCCCTTACATCTACAGTAAATACTTCTCCATACTTCAGGAGTACTCATGTCCTCTTCCTTTGATTTCATTTTTTCATTCAGCTATTGAAGTGCTTTTGATCCTGGAGGTCAACACCCGGCATCCTAGAGACTCTAATTCCAAAAGTCCTGAGGGGACACTAGATATCGGCATTTCAAGAATCTTCTGTGAAACTGTGAAGGTAGCCTAAGGATTTCTCCTGAATAACCATGGCTTTAGGGTTAATTCCCCTCTTATAGGTCCCATTGTGAGTCTTAAGTTCGTAATAATGCTTGGAATGGTACCTAACACACCACAAAACGTGACGTGAATGAAGTTCATTCCTAGCCTTCCTCTCTCTTTCTGGGCTGTTTTTATGAATGTGGCAATGAAGCAGACTGATGTGCCACCCACCCTGAGCTGCTCAGAATGGAATGGGGGAAAGCTATGAGGTCAGGAATGTGACAAAACCTGGTTTGTAGCTAGCAGAGGTCTTCCCCACAGCAGCCAGAGCTCCTGACCTTTGTCAAGTGACCACCATGGCTCTGGCTGGGGCAATCTCATGAGGTGGATAGAACATTTATTTTAAGTCTTGTTAGCATAGATCCCTTCAGAACATTGAAAACTAAATGCCAGTTGGCTCTCCCAAACACTGACACAGGAGACAGACTCAGGCTCCCACATCTAATAAGGGGGGCTAGGCAAGAAGCCACTGTCCACTATTCTATCCTGTGGGAGATTATTCTCCCACTTTTACCTCGGGGTACTCTTGAGGAGGGAGAAGTGAGAAATATTTAGATAGAAATATAGAGGAGAGAGAGACAGAAACACAGGGTAGCTCGGGAGGGCCTGGATCCTTATCCACCAGCCCCTTCTGTCTCTTCTAAAGGGCTTTTTATAGAAATGCCAAGGGGCAGGGCAAAAGACTTCCCCTTGCTAGATCAAACCATACCGCACATCCAAGTGCAGACCCTTCCAAATACCTGGTAACCATGCACATGGTCAAGCAATCCTCTAATGCAGCTCTGCTGGGTAAAGCAAGCTCAGATCTCACTAGGAACCTCTGTGGGCCTCCACAACTCCCCCTTCTTGATATAAAAAAAAAGGCCCCCCAGGTCCCTCAGATAGACTGTACCTGTATTAGGTCATCCTTCTTGATTGATCTTCCTTACCTGTCATGGAGATATATACTTTCCATCAAGCACACTCTGACTTAGGTTGGAAGTGATCAAGAAAAAAGTTGCCTGTCTTTGACTACCAGCCTCTGGCAGGAGGGGGTACAGAGCCTAACTCAGTTCTGGCAAATATCCACAGTGTTCTCCATAGATGCCACACCTCCCAGTAAAGGAGTAGAGGATAATAAAGATGGAATGTCCTTTTTGGAATGGGCCTAAGGTGATTACAGCAGTGTCAGGTGCACCAAGCCCTTTTCCTGAATCAAAACTCTCTCCTAACAGATGTTTAATAAAACTTTCAAGAGACTACTTTGATTCCCAGGAGAAAACAGTCATTTTGAATCATTTCAAAATATCCACTGAAGTAAACAAAACCCATGCTAATTATCAAGACACTTTTACAAACTAACTCAATTGTGGGAGGCTTATCTTTTTGTGGGAAGCCTACCCTTTTCTAAACAGAGACAGAAGAAGTAGAAACTTCTAGGAAGAAGATAGAAAAACTCCCCTAATTATGACACCTTCAGTTAAGTTTTCCAGTGGCTACTGGGATCATAAAAGTATTCAAATATATCTGAAGGTAAAAGAGTAATAAAAACTTCAAGATGTTTCTAATGCGATTGATTTGGTTATTCTTTAAAATTTAATGTTATCTAATTTGTCTGGACTAGACAGATATTGATGGAGTAATAAAACAATTCTAGTATGAACTTACATTTAACATTTACACTTTTTACAAACTTACATTCAACATCTACACCTTTCACAGACCTACATTCAGCATTTATACCCTTCACAAACCTACATTAAAATATACTTATTTATACTTTTTTACATACAAACTCACATTCAAAAGGAAACTTTATAGAACTATTTTATAAATTTTATATTCAAAAGAAAACTCTATAGAACTACTTTATAAATTTTAACAGACATCTAGAAAGAATTTCTTAACAGAACTAATTTATATTCAAAAGTAAACTCTATTAGCAAACAACTGAAAGAGATTTCTTAACTGAACTATTAACAAGACAGAAAGCATGCAAATCATTTCTAAAGTTCGGAGTTTATAGTTAGCTTTGATATCATTCAGAAAGTTTTCTTGAGAGTATGAAGTCAGAGCCTAATTATCAGTGGCTCTTAAACTTGACTGAGGGTAAAATTCCCATTTCTTAATATTTTAAAGCTGCATTTTTTAAGATTACCATAAGCTTTTTTAATGATGCCAATTTTTCCCTCTTGAATTTTTAGCACAATTCAATTCTGTAAGTTTTTTTTTTCACACCTGAAGCAATTTCCTAGTGTAAGGACCATTTTCCCTTGTTTTCTAAAAGATTTCAAAGTAGCTTGTTGACAAATGGTATTATCATTTTAATTATCTCCTTAGAGGCAAGCTGTTTGCCTGTTCCTGGTTCTCAGGAGGTAAGGCTAAGCTTTCTAACATCATTTGAAAAGAAGCAGCATTTTGAGCAGAGTTTTGGGGCAGTGCAGTATTGGCATTTGTGTTACGGACTACATTTCCCAGACTACCTTTCTCTATATCATAACACTGTTATGAACAAACTACATTTCCCATACTGTCTTTCTCTATATCTTCATGCTGTTACAAATGAACTACAATTCCCATCCTCCCTTTCAGGTCTGGGAGAAAACTTCCATTCACACTGTGTGTATTCATGCTTTTGTTTTACCATGGGAGATTTTTTTCTTCCCTAAGCTTGTATTGGGACAACTGCATTACCATTTGACAGGTGTACCTCTCTAATTAGATTTTTCACCTGACACTGTGCCCAGAGCAGGTCATGTCTGTCCATGTGCACTCAGACAGACATTTGTCTCCCACCTTACCAAGTCAGTGAAAGAAAATGAAAGCACTTGGAGTAAAAGCTTTTTCAGAAAGGTGTTTTCCCTGATAGAAAAGCGAGCTTCCTCAGACTGTTTTGCAGCTGTGAATGTAAATAAATTGGTTGCAAAACATGAGTTTTGCAACTCTGTGGGTTTGGTGTCCTGGGTTTCGGCACCAAAAATGTTAGTAAATTGGTTGCAACAACTCTGGGGAAAGGTGTCCTAACTACCAGGGGAGTCAGGCAACACCTTGAGCTGCTCAGGACAGCTTTGATGGCTGAACTGCAAGGAGACAGTTTGGCCCTGGAGGGCGAGGTATCCCGGACACCTTGAGCTGCTCAGAACAACAGCTCTGCCCTGAAGGTGTCCCAGACACCTGGGGCTGTTTAGCACAGCTCTGACAGCTGGAACTGCAAAGAAGCAGCCCAACTCTGGAAGGGAAATTTTTCTGACTTCTCGGGAGAGTCAGGCCTGGAACTGCTTCAGCAGAGAAGGGTATCCTGACTCTTTGGGAAAGTCAAGGTATACCTGGTGTGGTGGGGGATGGTCTCCCTGCAGGATATAGCTATCCTGCTCCTCTCCTGGAGAGCTTCTGCAGCTGAGCTTTGCTCAGCCCCCTCTTAAGGGGGCTTCTTAGCAGAGCTCTGCTTCTCTGACCTAAGATGTTGCTTCTTTTGCTTCACTCTGCAAAAGGGGAAACCCCTGCAGAAATGTAGCAATCTCCTTCAGCTCCGAAGAAAAGTGTTACTTTAACTCTCACACGCTCTGTCCACTGAGGGACATCTCAGCAAAGATCTTCTGTTGGCTCCTCCTTGCTCTGCTCTTTCAGCTCTCCCTTGTTTTGTTCACTGGGGGACGTCTCAGCAAGGATTTTCTCTACACCAGTGAATGAAGATCTTCACACCCAAAACTCTTTTGAGAAAAAGATTTATTTGGGAAGGAGGAGTCCAGGAGAATAGCTGCCTTTACCAGGGTGGAGAGAACAGCCTTCTTTCTAACTGGCTAGACAGAGTGGTTTACATAGGAAGTCTTGGGGGTGGAGTCAACCCTGGGCCCAGGGTTCTACTATCCTGCTCTGTGATTGGTTGGTTTCACAAGTCAGTTGGCCAGGGGCAGAGATGGCTCTGATCTGACTGAGCCAAACTGTGTTTCTTTCTGCCCTGATCTGAGCCATCTTTCCCTAGTTCTGGGCTCCAGGGTCAGGATGGGTATCTTTAGCGAGCACCTTTTCTCTACAGTGGACACTGTGTAGCCCCACCTACGACTTGGGGCTTGCAGTCAGGCTGGTGACTGTTACTGTTCAGACCAGTTTTGTTTGTATGGCCAAATTTACCCTGATTTTTTATGCTAGCAGCTTTCCCCGGGTCCTGCACCACCTCCGCCTCAGCTCCACACTCAAGGAAGCTGCTTGACAACTGCAGGAACCCTGGTACTCCTGGAATGCACTCAAACTCAGAGGTGCTTGCTCCCTGGCCCCTTGCTAATTGCTTCCTGACTGCTGGTTAGAAACAGAGATACAACACTAACAGTAAGAATTAGCAATGCTTCAGGGGATTTTTTTTTTTCTATGCTAGGGCAGTTGCGAACGATTCTCCCATTCTGAAAGATGTGTCTTCAAGGTGAATTTAATTTTTTGCCCTATAGAAAGAGAAAAAAAATCCAAGAAAGGTCTGAAAAGCTTTTTATTTTTTTAGAGAGAGATTACTAAGTCTTTCCCAAAATTTCTGTTCTCTAAACCTTGACTTCATGGTCAAACGGAAACTAACTTTGATTGTATGGTATGGTAATGGTGTTTGCCGGTGGGGTGGAGGGTTTTGTTTCATCTGCATCCCCCCTCAGGAAAATCCCCCATGTATCTCAGGGCTTGATTCTAAGCTACCTCCAGGCCAAAAGCTTCCATAGGAATCTTTTTCTGCCCATCTTTTCTCTCCTTTGGTAGGTTTTTCTCTGATTGTTCCCCAGTAGTTTGTGTTCATAGTCCCAAAGTTGGAAAATCAAGGACATAGTTCCTCTGTCTTGTTGCTTATCTTACCCTAAATTTTTTCTTAAACTATATTCCTAACCCAACATTTCTATATTCTATCTTACTCTACATTTTTTCTTTAATTTTTATAGATAGAAATTAAGAGAGAGAGAGAGAGAGAGAGAGAGAGAACTAGACAGAAATATATGCTGCAACTTCACTTTTCAACTTTGACGTTCCACTGCCTAACTTTCAATCCTGAAAATAGAATATCCCACCTTAATTTTTCAACATTACCGGGCATGCCCAAACTTCCTGCAGGGCCCTCTCCCCTCTTTCACTAAGTTCCTGGTCCCTGTTTGTGGTGCCATCTGTGGGAGACCTGCTCCCACTTTTACCCCAGGGTACTCTTGAGGAGGGAGAAGTGAGAAATATTTAGATAGAAAGACAGAGGGGAGAGAGACAGAAACACAGGATAGCTCGGGAGGGCCTTATCCACCAGCCCCTTCTGGCTCTTCTAAAGGGCTTTTTATAGGAATGCCAAGGGGCAGGGCAAAAGACCTCCCCTTGCTAGATCAAACCATACCGCACATCCAAGTGTAGACCCTCCCAAACACCTGGTAACCATGCACGTGGTCAAGCAATCCTCTAATGCAGCTCTGCTGGGTAAAGCAAGCTCAGATCTCACTAGGAAATCTTTGTGGGCCTCCACACTATCCACCTGGTCTTCTCATATTCCCTGTATTATTTAATTATCACAGCAGCCTTGAGCTCTCACTGTACAGCCACACATGGGAAATTTAAATCTCAGAGAGGGTACATTAACCCTAAGACCCTAGGGGTAGAAAATAGCCACCAGGTCCAACCTCAAGCTGCTTGCTGTTCTTGCTAATACCTAACCAGAGCCTTAGATGTACCTTCTAAGCTGCCTGGCGTTCTCTGAGAACCTGCCTTCCTACCTTGGCTATTCACATTATCCTTGCTCCCCACCCCCATTAATAGACTCACAGACTGCCAGATGGTGCCACACCTGCAGTCCATGACTCTGTGTGCCACTCCTGACTTTTTACAGGTGCTTCTATCAACTGCTCCCATTCTCTGACCTTTAGACTCAGAACTCAAACTGAAAGACACAAGCAGCTTGCTTCCCTCTGTCCCCAGCGTGCAGACAGCAAACCTTGGGCCCTTTTCATCTCCATGATTCTGTGATCCAATTGCTTATCCTGTTTCTATAATAGGATAGCACCTTGGAGCAGAGCTTTGGAGTTTGATAGGTCTTGGTTCAAATCCAAGGTCCACTTGGATATCTCGTAGTCAGTATTCATCTCTGAAGCCACTTTCTAGACCTTCCCAAAGGACAATGTTCTCATTTATGCACCATGAAAATGCAGAGAAGCACACTGGCAGAACTCCAAGTTCTGGGTTCGAATCCCAGATCTTTATAACCAACTGTCTGAGCTTGCACAGTCTACTTAACCTTTGTGTGCTTCAATGTCTACATGTAAATGGAGACCCTGATATGCTTACTTCCCAAGGTGTGATGAAATTAGGAGAGATCAGAGTCACCCACAAAGAGTTCAGAGCAGACTCAGTTTCCTAAGACATAAAATTCCTGGCATAGACTGTAGAATGTGCTGAGCATTCACCGAACACTGGTTGCTACTGGTTGTCATTCTCATGAGGAGATATTAAAATGAATGAATAGAGGCCTAAGCCACATCCTGTGTGTAGTGGGTAGCTGTTCCAGCTTTGACCTGGAAGTACTACCCCTAGTGAGGCTTCTGGCAACTGCCATGCCTACCTATGACCTGCCCCTGGGGCGGGGCTGAGATAGGAGCCCTTAAGACCCAAGATTTGGACATGCCAGGCCTCTTGGTTCCTCGTGATCTTGATGCTGGATGGAGACAGAGTCAGAGTTCTCCAGAAAACCTTGCTGGACTGCACCTCACCTCTCCCAGATCCTGTAACCAACCCCTTTACTGGCTGTAAGTTACCCCAAAATAAATCCCCACATTATCTGTGGAGCAGAATAAAACCACAAACATAAACCAAATACCAAGGTGGGTTGTTTTGCCCCGAGTTGGGCACTGTGTGAGGTCACTGCCCATCCATGTCCATTAGAGAAGTCTGCCTCTCAGCCTGCACCTTCATCAAAACCCCACCAGTTTGCCACGGAGAGTCTCAGTACTGTTTGTACTAAATTATAGCCTAGGCTGTCTTCTACAACACTTGTTGGGCCTCACTGTAGCTGTCCTGGGATGCATGTGGCTCATGGACCACTGGGTGGACATGCTGGCTAAAATAATGGACTACCTGTGGCAGAACACAGAGCCAGAACCCTTGGGTGTAAACTTCAAATTCTGGCTCCATTACTAATGACAAGTTCAAGCTTTCTTCTCTGAATCTGCCCCCTGTCTGTCACATGGATACATAGTGTCTACCTCACAGGGGATGGCATGAAATCTATGAAACCGTTCCTGGCACATGGGAAGCCCATATAGGCTCTCTACTGTTACTGCTTCTCTTAGGTTCTGGGCTGGTCTGTGCATCTTGCTGTGTTTTTCCCTCCTGCCTGCACCCATGCCTAGGCCATCCTTTTAGCCCCTCACCCTGCTGCCCCCCTTCTCATCACTAGCCAATCATCCACGCTGGGCAGGTCACCCCAGGAGTGCCTTAACAAGTTTCATCTCCTACTGTACGACTCTCTGTGCTCTAAAATTAAGTCAGCTGGGAAAGAAGAATTTCAAGCATTTTCTAAATTAAACTTCAAGGGGCAGTGCGAAGAAGCTTAGCTGGTCTGTACTGCTTTTCTGTGCTTTCTGCCCTTTCCCCTCAGAAAGATGGAGGTGCGTCCTTCTGGAAGAGGACACCTTACCAAGTGATCCCTCTAGTGGGGGCTGGTTGGAAGAGGAAGAGGATCTCTCAGCCTGGCCTGTGATGGGTGTCTCACCCAGAGGCAGGACCGATATGGCTCTGCCGATAGCACTGTAGTCTAAGGCAAGTCAACACTGCCATCTGTTGGTCATGAAGAACGCCTGTGGGCTCCCAAGCAAAACAGATACTTCTTCAAAGCATTTTACCAGCCCTTTACCGGGAGCTGAACTACTTAGAAAAGCCAATACCTTCTAGGTTTGCAAACTGTGCCAGGTTTACGCAGTCAGTCTGCAGAGTCTAAATCACTTTATTGTGATCCTCATCTTCAGAGTATTTCTTAAGTAGCTAGATGACTATATGCAGACTGAGTGTCCCTTTTGCAAAATACTTGAGCCTGGGACTAGAGCAATGGTGTGGATGGTGTGACGGTTGTGAGTGCACACTGCTCTTGAGGACCCAAGTTCAGTTCCCAGAACCCACACCAAGCAGTTCATAGCCACCTGCAACTTCAGCTCCCTGAGAATCCGATGCCTTTGTCTTCCATATGCATTTGCCCACACACTACTCATAACTAAAAATAAAATAAAATCTTTGAAGAAATAACTGAGGGTTGGAGAGTTGGCTCAGAGGCTAAGAGCACTGGCTGCTGGCTGCTCTTCCAGAGGTCCTGAGTTCAATTTCCAGCAACCATGTGGTAGCTCCTAACCATCTATAATGAGATCTGGTGCCCTCTTCTAGTGTCCAAGCATACATGCAGACAGAACACTGTATACATAATAAGTAAATAAATCTTTAAAAAAAAGGAAAGAAAGAAATAACTGAAACTAAAGATTTCAATTTTTTCAGGCTTGTGCAAATCTGCATAAATATAATAAACCTACATATAAAATTCACTTACGTTTTATACATTTTTCACATAACCTGGGTCATTTTTCACAATTTTGTGCACAAAACAAAATTTCATGGTCTAAGGTTTTCTATTTGTGTCATACAGGTGCTCAAAAAGTTGAAGATTTGGAGTATTTGATATTTTGGGCTTTTCTATTGGGGATCCAGCTCCACACCAGCCTCCCCAATACCAGTGTACCTGCTACACAGCCCATGTCCACAAGATGGACCCAGGCCACCCAGGTTCTTTCGCTCTGAGAATGGGGAGACAGAATCTAAGTTTATCATTGTAAAGGGCTGAGTGTAACCTGTGGACAACTGTGAATTCTGGGTAACTCCTCGGCACAACTGTGAACCATGCCTGGAGACCACAGCCCGGCAGCAGCCAGACTGTCACCCTGAAGTTGATCGCATACTAAGCCCCTCCTCAAACAGACAGCACAGCTCTATCTAGCAACAGTGTCTATTTAACACCGCCATATGACACTGTCTTCTACAAGTGCGTTGGGCCTCACTTGTCGCTGTCCTGGGATAAGTGTGGCTCATGGACCACAGGAAGGACATGCCGGCTAAAGAAATGGACAACCTGTGGTAGAACTATGCTTCAAATCCTGCCCCATTATTAATGATCCTGTGCTTGGCCATTTGAAATATATGTAGGATCAAATGTGCTGTGCGCTGAACCTCAAGTCTAGCGTATGACTCCCCAAAGCTGTGAAGTAACTGTGAGATTAGACGAAATCCCATCAGTAGTGAGGGGAGATGTCGCCAGCTTTCTCCCTACATTGTCAGTAATATGCAATGGCAAAGCATTAGGAGTGAATTTTCTGAACTAAGTATAACATCAAATATTATAATGCTTAAGCCCGGCATGTTGGCTTATCCCTGTAATCTAGCACTTGGAAAACTAAGGCAGGAGGATTGCTATGAGTTCTAGGCCTGACTGGGCTACAGTGTGAGAGAACCTATCTCAAAAACGAAAACAAAAACAAGAAACATGCACACAAAATTAAAATGTCGAAGCTCTATTATGAACATGACCATAGTGCAGTGAGATTGCTCAGTGGGTAGAGGAGCTTGCTGCCAAGCAGTTCAAACCCTGGAATCCACACAGCAGGAGAGAACTGACTCCTGCAAGCTGTCCTTATGCATATACGATGTAACCTAAAATACATAAATATATTTTTTTAATCCAAAGAAATTTACTATAGAAAGAACTTACTATGATACCCTCCACTGAGCACCATGACCACACACGTAGAATTTATTGATCCCATGGGAAAGTCCATCAGCCATAACAGCTGGGGAAATGGCTGCCCTATCACCCCGCTCCTGTTTATCAGAACAGCTCCCTTCTCATCCTTTCAAGGACAGTGGCTGTGCCCAGTCACCAAGCTGGTTGGAAACCCAGATTCCCCAGGCAGAGATAGGGCCAGGGGACCTTCCCTGCAGGAGGACTCTCAGGAGCCAACAGCCTGAAATCTAGAGCGTCTGCCCACCTTTAACTGCCGTGGAGCAGAATGGATCCCTGGCCACCCGTCTACATGCCCCAGGGGGTTGATAGGCTAGAGGTACCAGATAAGACTCTCCTTTGTAACAGGCTTTGTTTTGGGCCACCAGTCAGCTCCCCCCAGATCATGATGGAGACTTAATATTAGTTATGAATGCTCAACCTTATCTTATGCTTGTCCCACTAGCTCTTATGACTTTATTTAACCTGTTTCTCTTCAACTACACTTTGCCTCCGGGCTTTTTACCTTTCACTCTGTGTGTCCTACTCTCTCTCCTGCTTCTCATGGCTGACTGCCTGGCTGGTGGCTGGCTGGTGGCCCTGGGAGTCTCCCTCTCTTTGCCCCTTGTTCTCTCCTCTCTCTTATTTCCCTAGCCTGGGTTCCTCCTCCTACTTATTGTCTCTGCCCACCAGCCCCACCTATCCCTCTACTGCCCAGCTACTGGCCATTCAGCATTTTATTAGACCAATCAGGTGCCTTAGGCAGGCAAGGTAAAACAGCAACACATCTTTACATCATTAAACGAAGTATAAACAAATGTAACACAGCTTTACATAGTTAAAGCAATATTCCACAACACTCCCTAATAAAAATTACAAATTTGGACAGTGAACTGCAAAATGAGAATGAAGGAGGGCATGGTTGTGCCTCTTAAAATGTAAAGCTACACATTTAAATCAATGGCAAATCACATTAACAGAAGAAATAGCTTCACTTTGTAAAAATGTGTCCAACACTATGACTCCCACTAAACGTATCAGTTGTTTTTAAAATATGCTTCTTATTTCACCTGACTCATTCTCAGAGGTTCTAAGACTTGGGTGAGGACATTCTTTGCGCCTGGTGGCTCAGAGGACAGTTGGGATGGCAGCCACACTGGCCACCTGCAGACCTCTTTTCTCGGGTAAAGCTACCGGGTGATGATGTGTGAGTCTGAAGCCAGTTCTTCCCAAAGAAGAGGGTCTTTTCTCCCTTTCTTTCTTGCCTTCCCATGCCTGTGAAGCTGTTCCTGGGACCCTCGGCACTGGGGAATGCTGGGAAGTGTTTAATGATTTGCAGTGGAGAGATGAGAGTCCTTCACACTCATGATCACATTCATACACACACACCCCTCTCACTCTCTCCCCCTCCTCCTCTTCTTCTAGATGGGGTCTCATTGTGTTACCAGGCTGCCATCAAACCTAGGTTCAAGTTATCATCTCTTCTCAGCCTCTTGAGTAGCTGGAACTGCAGGCAAGGATCACATACTATCCTATGTTATATCATTTTTATACAGAGCATAAAATGCTTTACATAGGGGCTGGGGAGATTATTCAATGGGCGAGCTTGTGTGAAAGCAAAAGAACCCAAGTTCAAATCTTCAGCACTCATAAATATCTGGTATGACTTTCTTTTCACATCAACAACCCCAGCACTGGGTGGGGCAGGGGTGGGAGGTGGGCAGGAAAGACAATTGGGTCCCAGGAGCCACAATAAAAAAGTGATAAAGACAACCTGACCTCTTTTGGCCTCTGCTTGTACATGCATGAGCATGCAACTGTGTAAAAATGTTTTCTTTTTAAACGTCATTCACAAAACTTACTATTTCAGTAATCACCAAAAGAGACCATACAGGCTTTTTTTTTTTTTTAACTCCCATTTAAAAAAAAAAAAAAAAGGTAAGGAAGTTCCCCTCTGTCTTGGCTAATTGCAGGCAACAGTGTGGAGAGCCAAATCAGCATTTTATACTCAAAGTCAGGAGAGTGAGACAGGAATCGAGGTCTGGGAGCAGAAGCAGATTCCGGTGAATGCCTGTGCAGCAGGGGCTGCCAGGAGCTGGGGGCAGCAAACCTCCAGTGGAATCCATCAGCAAGCATAAATTGCAACACCACCCACAGTGCCGGACATCTGCCTCCAGACCCCATCAAACCTCCAGGAAAATGAGATGCAGAGAAACCAGAGTTAAGGAAAACCATGAAAAGATGGGAATCCGTATCATCCAGACCCAGCAAAGGAGCCACCTACAAGACTGTACACTTTGCTCAGACCTTTGCCGGGCCACTGCAGCTGACTGGGAGGCAACTAGCTTTGGAAGGGGTGAGGGAGCAGTGTGGCTCTTTCGTTACCCTGCTCTGGTCCTCTTTCCAATCCAATCCTTCCAACGCAGCCCAGCTCAGCCGCTGGCGGCCTTCCAATTAATCTGAAATCTGCTTCCACTGAGAATTCCCTTCAAAAAGCAATTTGCATTTTATTAATGAATTCATAGAGACAGAGAAAGCCTCCCAGAAGTCAGCGGTCCATGCCGGCATATGGGGGATGGGAGGCCAGACTGGTCCTGGGGAGAGAAAGCTGAAGTGACTGGAAATAGAAGTCACAAATAGTGCTCACAGAGGGTGACAGCCTCCTCCAGGGGCACAAAACAGGGAAATAAGTTTGCTTTCAGCACAAAATACATAATGATGCTCGGACAGAAGGCCCAGGTGGCAGTATTTTAAATGGCTAAGCACTGGTATGGGCTAGCCTCTGACCATCTCACGGGTGTTCCTTCCTTTCCCTCTTAGATGCTGTAGTTTAAAAAGTCATTTTCTTAAATTAAACCGATTAAACTGTTTTTGCTGTTTTAGAATCATCTCGTAAACTTTATTTCATGATGAGACAGCCGGAAGACAATCTGAAAAATGGCAGTTTTTTAAAAAAAAAAAAAATCTTGGCACAATGCAAATTCAGTCAAATTGACATGGTAAAGCTGAAACTTTTTAAATAATATGTTAAAACTACCTCAACTGGGAGGGCACAAAGCCCCACCCCTACCCGAGGAGCTACTAGCAATGGGTAGATACTGGGAGGAGTTAGTCTTCTTTAAGAGTGTGATCCCCCAGCAAGTCGGCCATGCTCCAGCAGGTGGTCACCTGCTCATGATTATTTGGGTAGCACAGATTTGAACTCGTGATTCTTGTTGGTTGGTTTCACTTTGAAGGGGCCCAGAGTTGGGTGGGAAGGGAGGGGAGAGTGGATCTGGGGAGAGTTGGGGAGGAGTGAATGTGATCAAAATGCATTATATGAAATTCTCAAAAAATTAAAAATATTATTTAAAATTTTTTAAGTGATGACAATTCAACTGTTAATGAGTTCCACACTGTTTATTCACTCATTTAAAAACCGCATCTCTCCCCACCCCCTTATCCTCTCCCCCCCAGCAACCTCTCCTAGTCTCCTCTCATCACTTCCACAGGATTCTGACGCTCTTCCTGTGTAGATGATCACGACTGATTATAATCAAATTTACAATGTTTTTAGTTCAATTCAGTAGAAACGTAACTTTTTAACTCCTTTCCTGGGCTGGTAATGTGGACTACAATATTGCCTCTTGCAGCAGCAGCAGCAGCAGGAATCAGACACAGGTGCCAATCACAGGTGCTCAGGAAGCAAAACACCTGTAACCCACAGTGCACTGCTGCTAACTATGAAGTTCAGGAAGTGAGGACATTAAGCACATTTTCCCCCATTTCTCATGTGTGTATAGTGTGCATGTGTGTATTCATGTTTTAGCATGTGCACAAGTGCATGTGTATGTGGGTGCCTATGCACATGTGTGTGCTTGCATGTATATGCCCAAGGTTGATGTCAGGAATAATCTTCAGTTGCTCTCTTATCTTACTCATTGACAGTCTCTTAATCAAGCCCAGAGCTCAAGGATATGGCTAGTTTTGTTAGCCAGTTTGCTTTGGGGATAACTCTCTGAGTCTAGAATTATAGGCAGGCTACCACATCCATCCAGCACTTAATGGGTTTCTGGAAATCTGAATTCTCATCTTGGTTTTTATATAGTTTATAAACACTTTAGCCATTGACCCATCTCCTAAACCCCAATTAAATGTATTTTTAACTGATATCTTCAACTTAACATACATTTATTATACATAATTTTATGTACGTAAAGGAGCAACTGTGTGTAGTTTTGCTGTGTTCCTAGAGTATATGTTGTTTTGCATACTGGCACTTTATTTATGAGCAGTATTCAAAATCTATCCAAGCTGTTATCTCACAGTACTTTAGCTGGGTATAACAGCTGCAAGACACCCCAGGCTGCACCCCACTGCACCTTACCTCTCTGCTCCCCTTGCTAGTAGCACCAAGATTTTCCAACTCCACCATAAATGGCACCATAATGAGCAATCTCAGCATGGAGCTAGTGAAAGTTTCTTTGGGAAAAGCATATGGGGAAGAAATGACAGGTCAAGCTGATGTGCTCACTCTATTCTTCAACACAGGACCAGATACATTTCCCTCTTTAAAGCCTGAGTTAGTGGCTTGTTTCCTCTGGCGGTGCACACAACTTCCTGTAGTCTTGCAAACACCTGGCATCATCCAACTTCGTGTTTTTGCCAGGCTAATTAGTATAAATTAGTATCACATATTTTCATTTGCATTGTTTGATTACTAATTATCCTAAGCACTTCTTCATAA
>CABHPH010148678.1:0-26314 GCA_902168325.1 Peromyscus nudipes | reverse complement strand
CCCTTTGATCTCTTTGCTTTATCTGTGGTGTCTTTTGATTCCCTACTGATTTGTAGCATCATCTCTGTCCTTTATTTTTTTCCCCCACATATATGTGGACTGGTCTCTGAGTCTTCCTACATGTTCCAATGAGGCAGAATGTTCTGGATTTACTCCACACTGAAAGATTCATTCTTACTTCATAGTGTGCCAATGTCTAGTCAAAGAAGCCCCTCCCGATTTTTACCGTTGTTTTTCAGATTAATTAATTACAAACATTTATTTATTTGTACTAATGTTACAGGAATCTACCCCAAGAATGCAAGTGGAATTTTTACTTTATTTAAATTGTTTGTAGCTTATATATCAAATAAATATATTAATACTAAATTTATATATTTCATTGTTGTTGTTTTTGCTCTTTTGGGGTCCCACCACCCAGCTCCCAAATAAAACACACAGAGGCTTATTCTTAATTATGAATGCTTGGCCTTAGCTTGGCTTGTTTCCTGCCAACTTTTCTTAAATTAACCCATCTGTCTTTTGCCTCTAGGCTTTTACCTTCTCTATTTCTATATACCTTTCATTATTTCTTACTCCATGGCTTGCTGTGTAGCTGGGTGGCTAGCCCCTGATGTCCTCCCCTTCTCTGGCTACTTCTTCCCTCCTCCCAGATTTCTCCCTCTATCTATTCTTTCTGCCTGCCAGAGAAAATATCCTATGCTTTCTCCTGCCTCACTATTGGCCGTTCAGCTCTTTATTAGACCATCAGGTGTTTTAGACAGGCTAAGTAACACAGCTTCAAAGTTAAACAAATGCAACATAAACAAAAGTAACACACCTTAAAATAATATTCTACAACATCCCATTTGTGTCTTTCTAATATTATCTTGTTTTTAGCCGATTTAATTTTTTTCCTATTTATTTATTTAGTTGGAGAGGAACATGCACGCCACATTGCACATTGTGGAGGTCAGAGAACAACATTCAGAAGGTGATTCTCTCATTCTGCCATGTGAGACCCAGGGATTAAGCTCAGGTCACCAGGCTTAGCAGGAAGTGCCCTAACCCACTGAGCCATCTCGCCAGCCCAGCTTTTAACAGTGTTCAGACTCTCCTTTGAGTAGTTATGCTGTCTTGGTTGGGTGGCTTTGACTCTTGTTTCTCTTATGAATCATGCTTTACTTTCGACTACAGTCTCAGAGACTCCATTGATTTTATAGGTTGATATTTCTCTCAGAGCATTGCTGAAGTTTTATTACTGCTAACAATTTATTAATTCTGTGGACTTCTTTAGAAAGAGGGGTTCATCTTTTGAAAATTGTGAATGTTTCAACTCTTCTCTTCAATTGCTACACATAATTTTTTTCCTTTTTCTTGTATTGTCCAGCACCCCAACCCCAAGGCAGTAATAGAGAAAGGGATGTTATTGTTCTGGTTCTGTCTCAAGAGAACACATCTAGGCCAGGCAGGGGTGGCGCACCTCAGCACTCAGGAGGCAGAGCCAGGCGGATTTCTGTGAGTTCAAGGCTAGCCTGGTCTACAGATCGAGATCTAGGACAGGCACCAAAACTACACAGAGAAACCCTGTCTCAAAAAACAAACAAACAAACAAACACACAAAAAAGAGAACGCATCTAAGCTTTCCTCATTGCAGACAATTCTTTGTTTGCTGGAAGGTTCTGGTCCATAAGATTCATGAACTTCCAGGATTCCTACTCTTTGCCTGATGGGCTTGTTTTTAGAAATACAGTATTTTAAGAATATTTTCCTTTTCTAATGTTATTTTTTCTGTGAAGACTGGGATAATTACAAAGCTGTCCTTTAGTTTTTTAGTTGAGACCTTCATTGATCTAATGTCCATCTGTCTTTTCAGTCCTTGGCTAAGGCTTGCTTGACTTTGATATATTATTTTCAAAATAAGCAGTTGTGTTCAGTCAATATTTTATTCCCTTGTTTTGTATCCCTATTTATAAGTGAAGTGAGTCTATCATATATCTCCTGTCTATGGAATCAAGATTATATTATATCATAAATTGAATTTGATAGCTTTCATATTTCTATTTTGTGATACAATTCATTTGTTAATTTTTTTTCCATTGTGACAAATGATTGAGAGAAAAATAAATGTACAAGGAAGAGAGATTTATTTCTGGTTTCAAAGACAGCAGTCCATGGTTGCTTGGTTCTTTCTCTGTGACCTGTGGTGAGGCAGAGTGCCATGGTGGCAAGAGCATTTGGCAGAGGCTGAACCCTGTATCTGCCAAGAAGCAGAGGGAGGGGACAGAAAAGGGACAGACAAGGTTGCCTACATCCTCCACCCAGGCTCTGCTTCCTAATGGTCCATTGGCTAGCTTAGCACTATCATGATCTAATTACCTGTAAATAGTGTCACCAGCCAGAGACCAAGGTTTCAACACATGAGCATTTGGGGAGGACAGTCATATATCCAAACCACAACAACTTTTATAACTTGTCTTTAGGACATGACAAAACTCACTTAACAGACTGACTGAGCCTGTGGTATTGTGGAAGGTCGCCTTTTGCCTTCCTTTTCAATTTATTTCATAGAAATTTGAACTAGAAGTTGTAAATTAGTTGAAAACTAATGTGAATGTGTATTAGTTGGCTATTGTTTGGATGTTGACTGCCACTGCAGGTTTGTATGATAAAGGCTTGGTCACTAGGGATGGGCTGTTGGGAGGCAGTGAAATCTTAATGGTGTGGGCCTAGTGGGAGGGTGCTCTCTGATGGAATGGTGGTACACATGCTTTCTTCTTCCTCAGATTTTCTACCTTGCTTATGACACAAGTATCTGTTCTTCCACATGACCCCACCACAGTGAGTTGTCTCCTCCCAGGCTCATTTGCTCAGGGCCTGGCACCTTGAGAACTGTGAGCCACAGTAAATCTTTTCTTTTTATAATTACCTCAGGCACTTGATTATATTGATGGGATGCCGAAGATACACTGTCTGGTCAAACTCTTGGGTTTTCCTGTATGAACTCAAAATCCCCTACTGTTCTATTACTTTGAGCCCTTCTTGACTTTCAGATCCGAGGTGACTGGGTATCTGTGCTCCTCTGTGCTCTCCAGGCTCTCTCTCTCTCATAGATATTTCCCTCTTTCCCTTCTGTATTTTAAGTTACTTTTTCTCATTTTTTTTCCTGATGAATCTTCAGAGATCTGTCTTGTCGATGCTTCAGGAAACCTGTCCACTGTTTCATGTTGTTCACTATTTTATTGAGTCCTGATCCTAAAGTCCTTATTTTCTTGTTTGCTCTGTCACTCTTTTCCAGATTCTTCCATCTCTTATTCACATTTCAGGCTTTCTGAAAAATGAATTTAGATCTGTAAATTTGTGAAAGTTTTTCATCTTGGTGCTTCAGTGACCACTTCTTAAATCCCTTTATGAGCTCAACGCAAAGGTTATTAGGTAACATGTCATTTTTGTTTCCAAACATGAAGGATTGTTTGACAGTATTGTTTATTATATACTTCTGAATGTATTTATTATTACCTGGCTACCTAATGGAGTTTATTTTTAATGTTTCACATATGATTGAAAATAAATGTTTTTTGTTTAATTTTATTGTTTTTTAAATATTCTCTCATTTACTTAATCTATAGATTTAACTGTAATATAGGATGATTTATTTTTCTCTGTTATCCAGTTTCTTTGTTAGTTTTTTGAACGTGTGTGTGCGTGAGTGCGTGCGTGCGTGCGTGCGTGCGTGCGTGCGTGCGTGCGCGCACGCCCGTGCCCATGTATGACAGCACACATGTGGAAGTCTGAGGACAGCTTGCAGAGGTAGGTTCTCTACTTCTATCATGTGGGTACCAGGAATCAAGCTTAGGTCACCAGGCTTGATGGCAAGGGCCTTTATCTGCTCAGCCATCCATGGGACCACTCTCTGCTCTTTCAGTGTCTAAATGGATCAAAGGACACATAGGACATGTGTCTATGATATATCTCTGCTGTCTGCTATTTCTCTTGTGCAGGTTTAATGTCGATCATCTATTGTTTGTGTTGTGGGGTATTCACCAGAGAAGACTGCTCAGACATGGGTTTAAGCCAATAGAAAGTCTTTATTAGCTGGCCAGCAACTACACTGGGTATTCAGGATCCCAGTGTAGCCCTGAGCCTTTCTCAGGATGAGATTTTAAGCACAAAAACTATGTCCTGGGTTGACATAACTCAGTTACCAAGAACAGTTAGCCAAGAGTGGAACTACAGGAGCCAAAAGGCAAGGTTAGTACACTTAGAGACTTTCACAAAACTGTGGACTTCCAACACCCCAATATTAATACATATTCATGACTGATAAGCAAAACTACCAAAGAAACACACCATCTCCAGTTTCTTTTTGGTTTTGTTTTAATGGAAAAATGGTTTTCAACTGGTTGCAAGGTGTGATGGCTATTCTTGGTTGTCAACTTGACTAAATCTGGAATGAACTACATCCCAGAAATGGAAGACACACCTGTGAGAGATTTTCTGCTTTGTTTGAAGTGGATGAACCCACTTGTAGTCCAGACCTTTGAGGTAGGAAGATACACCTCTCTGATCTGGAGCCTGAGTCAGGAAAACACACTTTTAATCTGGGCCACACCTTCTTCCAGAAGCCTATATTGGACATGGAAGAAGGAAGGCTTTCCTCTTTGCCTGCTTGTCCTCACCTTGCCAGCACATCCACTCTTTCACTGGCATTGGAGCCTACTTCTTATGAATTCCAGAATATACAGAAGACCAGCTGAGACTCCTGAGGGAAACCAGCTCCCTTTTTTCCCTTCCCCAGGGTACTCTTGAGCAGGGAGAAACAAGAAGTATATAGATAGAAATATAGAGGAGAGAGACAGTTAGAAACATAGGATAGCCATGGGAGGGCCTGGGTCAAAACCCACCAGCCCCTTCTGTCTCTACTAAAGGACTTCTAAAGGAATGCCAAGGGGTAGAGTAAAAGACCTCCCCCAGCACAGCCAAGTACAGACCATCCCAGATATCTGGTGACCATGCACATGGTCAAGCCATCCTCTAATGCAGTCCTGCTGTGTAAAGCAAGCTCAGATCTCACTAGGAAGCTTTTGTGGGCTCCCACAGGTCCCTCCTCTTAATTTTTTAAGGAACCCCTCAGGCCCCATCAGATAGACTGAGGTCTGTCTTAGGTCATTCTCCCTGATTATTTCTTCCATTACCCCTCCTGGAGATAAGCTTTACATCAAGCATACTCTGTTTTAGGCTGGAAGCCATCAGGAGAAAGTTGCCCGTCTTTGACTCTCAGCCTCTAGCAGGGGGGAGTACTGAGCTTAAGTTAGCTCTGGCCCAGGTTTCTATTGAACTTACAGCTATCCACAGTGATCCACATAGCTGCCACACCTCCCAGTAACAGGAGTAGAGGATGATAAAGATGGCATATCTTTTTTTGGAATGGGTCAAACTTACATTACTATACATATTTATAACTCTTTAAAAGATTACTTATTTATACTTCTTACAAACTTATATTTAAGAGCAAACTATATAACTATCTTATAAACTTATATTCATAAGGAAACTCTATTAGCACTTATCTCTTAGAAGAACTACTTACCAAGCTTATATTTAAGAGGAAACTCTATAGAACTATACAGACATCTAGAACTAACTTACATTAGCAAGCATCTAAAAGAGATTTCTTAATATTTAGAAGAGATTTCTTAACACCCAGAAAAGATTTTTTAGCTAAACTATTAACAAGACAAGAAAATCTTTCCTAAAGTTGAGTTTATAGTAAAGTTCAGAGTTTATAGTCAGCTTTGATATCATTCTGAAAGTTCTCCTGACAGTTGGAAACATTCAGTGAGTGCTCTTGCTAAACAGTACTTTGTATATTCCAGATCCTCTCTAAAAACTCTATTAAGAGCTATCTCAGTTTACAGCAAACACAAAAAGGAAGAAAAGAGGGTGAGGAGAAAACCCTCCTAAGGAACATTCTGTTTCTGAATTGCTCATCTGGCAACTCCACAACAGTCAGTTTCCCATCAGGAGAAGATAATTGTCTAAGTTGGAGTGGGGTTCCAGACCTGCAGCTTTCAGCAGGTTCCCCTGTGTACCAAAAAACACTGCTGAAACTTCATCCCAACTCCTCAGCAGTCTGGAGGCCTCCTTATTCTCCTACTATCTCCAGACTGCAAGATGGAACCTCAATATCAGAAAAATAGGTTTAGCTGCTTTTCACTCCAGTCCCTCTAGAGGAGTGTCATTGGAGCTGACATTCCTCTGTTCCACACTCATCCCCAAATTCTCAGACAATTTTCTCCCTTCTTAATTGTTTAAAACTGTATTTTAAGTTTACCATGAGTGTTTTTTAATATTAATGTTTTTCTCTTGAATCTTAAGCCCAACTCGATCTTGCAAGCTCCCAAAGCAATCTCCCAGTGTAGGAACCATTTTCCCTTGTTTTTTAAAGGGTTTCAAAATGGCTTGTTGATAAACAGTATTAGCACTTTAACAATCTCCTTAGAGGTAGGCTGTTTACCTGTTCTTAGTTCTCAGGAGGTAAAATTAAGCTTTCTAGCATTGCTTTGAAAAGAAATTTCACTTTTAGCTGAAAAAACAGTTTTTCTAGACAGTACTGCCATTTTAATCTGAAAAACTACATTTCCCATAGTTCATTTCTCTATGTTGGCCAGTGGTTATGAACAACATTATAGACTACATTTTCCATAATGCCTTTGAGTACTCCACTTCTGTTTCCCTTTAAATGGCCAAAGTCAAGTTTTTGCTTTTAGCATGGGAGGTTTTCTGAGTCAAGCTTTCACTTTCTCACCACAGGAGATCAAGAGATTTCTGTTCTCCTTGAGCTGTCAATGATAGGTGGTTTTTTTTGTTTGTTTGTTTGTTTTTTGTTTTTGTTTTTGTTTTTCCCCCCACACTGTTCCTAAGTGAGTAACACCTATTTGCATGCACTTTCAGAAGCAAAACCCCTCAGGGCTTACTCCTCCTCTGCCCTACCTGGTCAGTGAGGTAAAATAAAGTACTTGGACACCAAGCTTTTGCAGAAAGGTCTTTTCAGAGAGTTTCCCTCCTGGACGGTTCTCTGTACTGTACTGACTCGGCTCCTCCCCTAGACAGTGTCCCTGATGCTGTAGCCTCAGCTTGGCTTCACTGCTTCCTCTGCACCAGCGGCTTCCTCAAGCTGCCCTGCTGGGCTCTCTGTGGCTCTCTGCCTGCACTTTCCCGAATGTCTAGGGCTAAGCTTTATCTAGCCTCAGGGGACTTCTGGCTAGGGTCCAAAGTATCTTCTGTTTTTCTAATACTAGCTTCTAGCAGAGAGGATTTGCCATTTTCAAGAGGTTTGTTTTTTCTTAGAGCAATTACAGGTGATGTCCCATACTCATATTGTTTCCAGGAGAGTTAAATTCTTGCCCTCACAGAAAGAGAAAATCTAAGAAGCAAAGACCTGAAAGGCTCTTTAGCTTTTTAGAGAGAGAATAAGTTTTTCCCCGAGAAAACTTTCAGTTTTTGAGAAAGAAAGATCACCAAGTTTTCCCAAGACTTCTGTTCTCTAAACTTTTGACTTCATGGTCAAGAGGAAATTAATTCTAATAGTATGGTCTTTCCACACAGTGGCAGTGTCTGCAGAGTGAAAAATTTTATTTCATTCACATTCACCTCAGGGAAAAGTCTTTTCCTGCTGCTTGGGACCAAAAGCTTCCCACAGGAATGTTTTTTTCCATGTTAAGCTCTTCTTTGATAGATATTTCCTCTGATTTTTCCCAGTTTGCATTGCTAGCCCCATAGTTAAAAATTAAGGACATAGTTTCTCTGTCTAGTTGCTTATCTTATTCTAAATTTTACTTTAAGCTTTATTCTTATGTTCTAATTTTCTAAGTATTTTTCTACACTATATTACTACACTCTACTTTCCTTAATTTTCATAGATAGAATTTTAAGAGACAGAGAAAAAGAAAGAAACCTAGATAGAGAGAAATCTATACTGCAGCCTTACTTGGGCATCTTTTAGCCCCTCATTTTTCCTCCTGAGAATAAAACCCTCCATCTTGAATTTCACTATAAAACTGGATCGGTCCAACTGCTTCTCACAGGGCTTTCTCCCCAAGTTTTTGCCAAGTCCCTGGTTTGTCCCTGTTCAGGCACCATTTGAGGGAGACCGGCTCCCTCCTTTTCCCCCTAAGGTACTCTTGAACAGGGAGAAACAAGAAGTATGTAAATAGAAACATAGAAGAGAGAGACAGTTAGAAACATAGAATAGTCTCAGGAGGGCCTGGATCAAAACCCACCAGCCCCTTCTGTCTCTACTAAAGGGCTTTTAAAGGAATGCCAAGGGGTGGAGCAAAAGACCTCCCCCCAGCACAGCCAAGTGCAGACCATCCCAGACACCTGGTAACCCTGCATGTGGTCAAGCCATCCCCTAATGCATCCCTGCTGTGTAAAGCAAGCTCAGATCTCACTAGGAAGCTTTTGTGGGCTCCCATAGACACCAGCCTTGTGGGACTGAGCAACTACTAGTTCTTTGACTTTCCATTCACAGCCAGCCATTGTTAGATTAGTTGGACTGTAAGTCATTCTAATACGTTCCCATTATTTCTTTCTCTCTCTCATATATATTCTTTCTCTCTCTCATATATATATTTCTCTCTCATATATATATAATGAATACATATATATATATGTATTCATTCCATTCCATAAGTTCTGTGACTCTAGAGAACCCTAACTAATACACAAGATTTATGTAGATCCTTAACAGAGGGATGGGAGAGAGACAACAATGACTTTACTACAAGCACAGATCACTCAGCTCTGGACATTTGCTAAGTGTGTGAGGTGGGAATGGAAGTTACTCCATTAAGTTTTTTCACTCCTCTGAATCAGAGGAACCACTCTGGGCCCCATGTATCTGACAAATAGAAAACTCAATGTCAGTTTTGAAGGAGCTTTCCCTCCCTTGAAGCCTACAGATCACCTAGGAGAATGAATTGTTTGTAGTCCAGAATACCAACAGAAGGGCCTGCCCGTCTCTATTGGCCTCCTCTGTGGACTCTGCAATGTGGTGGTGGCTGCTTCATGTTCCTGTGCTTTGCAAAGCAACAGTCCACGCTGTACAGTGCACACACCACCACTTATGGGACAAACCCAAGTGTGGGGAGACTGAGGCTCACATTGGAGTCTATACCCTCCCACCCTCTCAGCTTTGGGGAGTGCTTCTTGCCCTCCCATTCCACATTTCAAGGCCATCTCACCTCTCTCAGCCCAAACCTTGCCTCCATCTGCTCTTGGCTGGGGCCATCTCCATCCAACAGCCTCCATATAAAAGAGTTTAAAGCACACAGGCTTTGTCCCTTCCCATGAGAGAAGGAGTATAAGGAGGACTAGGGACTTAACAGAAACACACTTCCAATAAGAATAAGGCTCACCACAATGAAAGTTTATTGTCCTTGTCCACTCACAAATGCGTGGTGTGTGTGTGTGTGTGTGCGCGCGCGCGCGCGTGTGAGTGCATTCCTATGAGTCCATGGGCTCATGAGGCTGAAAGAGGATGTCAAGTGTCTTGCTTGATCTCTCTTGCCTGACCGCCTTGACAGGGTCTCTCACTCAACCTGGAGCTGACTCTCCAGCTAGGCTGGTGGGCCAGCAGCTCTTGGAACCTGCCTGTCTCTGTCCTCTACAGTGCTAGGATTGCATGCACACCTGGTTATATTGAGCTTTCCCGTAGTACTGGGTATTTGAACTCATGCCCCCGATGTGCTAACAGAAAAGCACTCTTACCCACAGAGCCATCGCCCCAGACCCCTTGTTGATTTATAAATGCTTGTTTTTCTATACATGGGTTACATCATGTGATTCTTCCCACAGCCCTGCAGGGGCTTCCATGGTGCCGCAGGGTCATGACCTCTTCCCCACAGTATCTAGGGGCAGGGAGCTAGAAGATGAGGATGAGGTAAAGTCCCTGGTCCTGTTGATGCAAGGTGATGCAACTTGAAAGGCCTTCCACGGTGGTCCTTGTGAGCTCAGCCAAGACCTTGTGCCAGACTGTCCCAGCAGCTTCCCTGCCCAGTCCTGCTTCCCCTTTCCTCTTGTGGTGCTGGTCCCAGGCCTGCCTCAGTTTCTCCCCTGGAACCTGGCCTAACACAAGGCAGAGAATGATACTGAAACCCCCACTTTATAGACACTAAGGCCTTGGGAACTTATCGTCTTGGTCAACTGGGAAACATGGTGTTTACCAGATCTCTGTGAACTCCAAGAGTTTCTACCCTTTTTCCTCTGAGGAATTCTTGCTCTCACTCAGGCAGGAATGTGGAAGAATCTCAATTCTGTGCCTCTGGCCTACAGTTACTACACATCATACACAACATGCTCACATGCACGTGCACACACACACACCATACACCACATACCACAAAACTCTTTTGTACCACTGCCACTTTTATGTCAAAAGTTCCCTCAAGCCGGGTGGTGGTGGTGCATGCGTTTAATCCCTGTACTTGGGAGGCAGAGCCAGGCAGATCTCTGTGAGTTTGAGGCCGGCTTGGTCTACAGAGTGAGTTCCAGGACAGGTACCAAAACAACACAGAGAAACTCTGTCTCGAAAAAACAACAACAAAAAAGTTCCCTCAAAGGGAATGGGAAGTCCAAGGCCACTCCGGGTAGTCCAAAGCCAGGACCCAGTGACAGAGGGCTCTGACTAGCTGCCAGCTTTTCTGACTGGAGGCTATGCTTTCTAAAGAGTCCTGAGGAGGAGAGACCCTCAGAGAGGCTCCAGGAATGGCTGTCCCTGCAATAGTTCCTCAATTTCTAGCCCACCCAATTCCCCATTCCTGAAAAGATCAGAGAAAGGGCTGCGCTACCCTTTAGTTTTAAGGCAGAGTTCCAAGTTAGTGCATTTTTAAGGCAAAAATGCCACCTGCTGTCGGAGCTCAGCCAGACCTTTCCTCTGGGAGCCTGTAATTCAACACATACAATTCCCTTCTCGCTCCCTTCTTCCCTCTCAGGCCCCCAGTAACCTGCCCCTTGCTCAAAGACTTCCTAGGAGTTGTAAAAGCAGCTTGTGCTGGGGATTTCTATAAGGCGTGGTCCTGATGACTTGGCCCTGTCTAATCCAGAAGCAGGGATCTCAATCTGCCATCAAACCCCACACCCCCTGAGGGCTGCTGCTCCCACAGCAAAACCCTGGGCTGTGGGTGGCAGGAGCCTAAGGAAGAAATGAAAATAAGTTCCCCCTCCCTACTCACTGGGTCTCTCCCCATCACATTCTCAGGTACACAGACCTTATAGTTTGTTTTGTGCTGTGGACCCAAAATAACAGTGGGACCCTGTGGCCTCACTGCAGTCCCTAGAGAAGGCTGGCATTAGCCAAAATGTCAGAACTGGAGTGGCAGTGGGTGATGCGTGGGTGAAGCATTGGTCTTTTGGCCCTTGCCACCCAGTCTTTGAAGCAGATTTGATGTGTAGCTGTGAGAAAAGCAAGTATCCAGGAAAATGCATGGGCTTGGGCCTGTTGTCACTGAATGTGAACTGTCTCTCACAACCCCACCTTGAGCACTTACTCCAAGGTGTCGGAGCTGTTCTGGAAGATTGCAGAACTTCTGAGACTGCAGTCTAACTAGCATTGGTGTCTCTGGGGGCACCTTTGAAGTTTACAGCCAGGCCTTACCTCCATGAGCTTTCTGACAAATGATAGGACCTGCTACCATGCCATATCTTCCCTCTGGGGGACTGTATGCCCTGAGCCAGGAGCCATAATGACCCTCTCCTCTCTTACACTGCTTCTGCTTCTGTTGGGTATGGTCACAGTGATAAAAAATCCTGACACGGCTTCATGTCTGGCTATATAGAAAGGAGGGGATCCAGCCCGAGGGGTGCTGAGAACATCCAGGCACGCTCAGTTTAAAAGGCTGTGTAGTCAGAGGCACTTGGCTGTTGGTGACAGGAACATTGGACTAGAAATCTAGTGCATGGCCAAGGTCACGAGTAAACTGTTAAAGCAGGAATCCAGAGAGGGGTGGTGTGGTGGTTTGAATGAAAATGGCCCCCTTAGGTTCATAGGAAGTGGCGTTATTTGAAAGGATTAAGACATGTGGCCTTGTTGGAGTAGGTGTGGCCTTGTTGGAGGAAGTGTGTCACTGAAGTATGTCACTTTGAGGTTTCAGAGGCCCAAGCCAGGCCCAATGGCTCACTCTCTCTTCCTGCTGCCTGATGATCAGGATGTAGATCTCAGCTCCTTCTCCAGCACCACATCTACCTACATGCCGCCATGCTTCCTGCCATGCTGATAATGGACTAAACCTCTGAACCGTAAGCCAGCCCCACTTAAATGCTTTCCTTTATAAAATTTGTCGTGGTCAGGGCGATTCTTCACAGCAATAGAACAGTGACAGAGACAGACGGGGACAGCTCACTAACGCAACATCTCATGGCTGAGTGGAGAAGGAGCCGGCAGAGGGGACCAAGCAGGGATTCCGAGGAGCCAGGGATAGGACAAGCACAACAGCGGGACCTGGAAGCTACTCAGAAAGACAATTCTCCATGAGCTCCTCCTCGAGTGACGTAGTTCGTGTGATAATCTGGTGGAGCCAGATTTGCTCCCCTGCCGTACCTATCAAGACAAAGGGTACAAACCGCCTCTCTTCAGGTTGACAACCAGGCGGCACAGCACAGGGTCTCTAAGAACATCTGTGAGGAGACACCTGGTGGAGACACGGCCGGCTGCTGAAGCTTCTGCGGGCTCAAACTAGGGAGCAGGGAACCGTGTCCTGGGCCCAGCAGACAGGAGAGAGAATTCGGAACAATTTCTCCTTCCCCTCCACCTCTTCTGAGAGCTTGAAGTGCTTAGGACTCTGCCTCCTTACTGGGCCCCCTGAGGCAGAGGGTGGAACTAGCTGCAAGTAGCCTGGTCAGCAGTTTTAGGTAGGGGACCTAGGGGCTGCCTTGAGGAGAATCAGACAAGAGCTTATTGCATCTGCAATGCCCAGGCCCTCAGAGGCAGGCAGGCTATGAAGAAGGGTAACCCACACCGAGGAGTGCCGGCCACCTTCGCCCCCTGCTGGTGGCTGCGCTGGCTTGCTTGGATTTGCCTGAAATTGGCTAAGAAGTTCAACAATGCTCAGAAGAAGCCCACCCAGTGGAAGAGAGGCGAGCCTGCCGGGCTGAAGCTGAGCCCTTCCCTGTGGCCAGCGCGGCTTGGTGCCTTTCACTGGTGGTCCCTCCAGTGTACCTAAGTGGGGAGCCAAAGAGCCAGCGCTGCCACCAACGGTCTCCGCTGCAGCATTGAGAGAAAAGCAAAGCTGAGCCTCCGCCCAGAGTCAGCAGAGAGGAGACAGACTTTCCTCAACACCTGGGGCCTGGCCGGATCAGGAAGCCAGGGAAGGATAAGAGGGAAGGGAGGTACAGGCTCACACCCAGCGTGGCCACCACCCACATCCTTCATTAGGCGAATGACAGTCCCAGCTTGTGTCGTGCGTTTCTGTGAAAGGGGGCTGAGGAGAAAGGCAACACGATGTTCATATGATGTACCTCACCCACCGAATTTATTACCCTCTGAATTTCTGTTTAGAACAATTGTGCTTGTCGGATTAGACAGGAACTCAAATTGGGCTCCAAGTGTCACCATTTGTGGTAATTACAGTCACACACAAACAAGAGCAAAACTTCAACAATGGGGCTGATTTGAAACATTAACTTTCAGAAACGTTCCCAGTTGAATCTACAATCAATTTCTATTTTTTCCCCTTAGAGATAGAACAACAGGTAATTACTTAAAAGAATCAGGGGAATTTTCCATGTACCTAATTTGTGTCCAGAAATAGCTAAAAAAAAAAAACAACACTTTCCTGAAATGGACAGAACAATTCTCTATACACTTGCTGTCACAGCAGCAAATCTCCCGAAGTGGGTCCTGGGGAAGAAATCCTACTTGAAAGACATCTGTGATTTCAGGCATGTCAAACTTGAAATGTGCATGTATGACTCTGTGGGTGTGTGCGTGTGCTCTCATAATAGAGTCCCTGTGTTCCTCATTCTCTTTGTAACCCACGCAGAAGTGGGCATGAAGTGATTAAGTTTAAAGTGGGGAGAATATCTTCTGGAGCCGCACAAAGTAGCACAGAGAGTCAGCGGCTGCTGTGCTGTGGGGGAGATTTGGTAACTATAGCAACTTGCTTTAGAAGTTGTTCTTTCCCTGCCAAAAATCAGGTAGGCCCTGGAGTCCTCCCACCGTCACATGGCAGGGAGAGAGAAGCCATTCAGGAGAGGCAGCGGGCCAGCACACAAGAGGCACACCAAGCAAAGCAAACCTAAAATTCCTGTGCTCTGCGGGAGCAAGCTGGGACCAAGAATAGGGCAGCCGAGGAAGGGCGCGCAGAAAGAGTGGATTTTACACCCACACAAACAGAATGAGATTTCTCCAGTAGCCCAGCTGCAGCCATGCCAATATAACCTGGCATGGGACCCAGAGAAGGATCAGTGTACAAACATCAAGAGCCAGGACAACCAACAGGAACCCAGCCAGGGCCAGGATTTCTGGATAAGCCCTCACCAGTCCCTCAGCGAGGAGGTGAGAATTAACACCGAACTCTACCATGAACAGATTCTGTAGTTATGCCATTTTTAAAAACTAAAATGAACTGTTAGCAAGTTCCAAATAGTTGGTCCCGTAGGGTGAGCCCGGTCCGTCTCATCAACACCCTTATGTTATTGTTAGAAAGTCTGGAGCAAACACCTTCTCAAATATGGCTAGACAAAGGCTCCCATGCACGGTGAACCTTCAGGTCCTGGGAGTAGGCAGCAGGCAAGTGTCCTACACAGAGTGGCATCTGTCATCTTGTGCAGGACGCTCTCGCTCTCCTAAGCCCGCCATTCAGTGCCCTGTCTCCACCCCGTCGTGATCACCCCCTCCACTTGGTGGCAGAGTTGGCTTCTCCTCAATTGAGCACCTGGTGCAGCTCTCTTCTCCCCAGCTCCACATGGCCAAAGTCTCCACGACACTTCTCCTCCATCTGCCCCTGCTCCCCATTGGATCTCATTAACATCATGGGTCTATACCTGTGTGCTGATCCTGCCTCTATTTATATCTGCAACTCTTGGAGTGATCGGCCTAACCACACAGATGTCTAACAGAAACCAGACACGTGTGCCCTGTCTTCTCTTAGGGAATGAGCGATTCCACAATCCAAGTGCAGCCTGCATACGAGCTCCCTCCCCCAGAGTCCAGCTTCCCTCCTGCCTGGGTCCCCGCATTGCCTCTCCTGACAGCTCTAGTAGTCTCTTGAGTTTCTTGCAGTTTCTCCTCCAGGAGGCAGCCAGAATCTTTAACAACACACACACACCACATCCTATCACCACGGTGCTCAAGCTACCCCCCAACTCCCCCGGCCCCCCCACACACACCAGACATGTCACACCCAGAAGAAAGCCAGAATGCCTGCCTCTCCTGAGCTCAGTGTGATCAGTTGCTGCTGCCCGCTCCATCCTCGCCCCTTTCATCCCCGCCCCTCCTGTCCCCGCCCCTTTCACCCCCGCCCCTCCCGTCCCCGCCCCTTTCAGTCCCCGCCCCTTCCAGTCCCCAGTCTGCTCCTGAAATTGGTTTTCTGTCTTGAACTGCACACCGGAATGGCTCATTCCCTCTGCCCAAGTTTCTGTTCTCTCCCTGCTTAGTTTAGCAACGTGCCCACTCCACTCCATTCCTTTGTGGTGTTCTGTGCTCCTCTGCTACACTGACCACCGCTTCTATCCTATCACAGGCAATCTGTCTTCCTCAGATGAATGTGAGGTTCCTAAAAATGGATCTCTTTTCTTGTTCGGTGTTTTTTTCCCTCAAGACACAGAATGCTATAGTATCTGATACCTGGCCTGTGGTAAGTAAATATTTGTAAATGTTGACTAACAACAACAACAAAAGTATACATTTGTGTAACATGTTGGCTGTGTCCTGGTTCAATGGTTTTTTGACTTCTTATGAGTTTGTTGCTAAATGATCTTTTTAAAAAATCAGGTGGTAAAATAACGTTCTGCTAGAAAATTGGAAACATTGAGAGTCAGCACATAGCACTGTATCTCATGCCTCTGACACGTGAGATTTCAGAACGTTAGCTGAGTGGAGGCTAGATAAGGACAACAGGCTTCTGCTCTATCAGACAGACTTTTCATTGGCGGTACTGGAGGACATGGGGAGACTTCTCCCTCCCCACTCCTTTCCTAGGAGCAGACATGTGAACAGTTCCTCCCAACCTGTGTCCTGTAGGTTCACCCATTTCAGGCTTATCCACCTCCCAATGTCGGGGTGTCCGAGAGGGATTCCCCATGCAGATGTCCAAGTAGATTCCCTCCACATCATCACAGCATTTTAATAACTACTTTGGTGATAGCTCATGAGCATTAACGATGCGTGCACATTTGCCAGATGCAGTCTAGGTGGCTGAGCAGCACAGCCAGGACAGAATCTAACGTTCCAGTCCCCAAACACACAAAGCATGACCCTACGAACCACTTAACCTCTCTAGCAACAGTTCAATGCCAGAGGATGGGGCTGGATAGTCTGCACCATCCCTGTGGTGTCTTGTGATAGAGAAGCAGCCAGCCACAGTGGCGATTATTTAACCCTGAGGCACTACGTAGTTTATGTACTTCTCACTAAATCCCCATAAGATCACGACAAAACAGGGCCCACTCTTATCCTAATTATTCAGCTGAAGAAACTAAAGAAAGCATAGAGAAGCTGAAAAACCTGCCCAAGGTGACTCACAGAGCAAGTGAGCTGCAGAGCTGGAGGCAAAGCCTGGTAGCCTACCTGGTGATCATCAGGAGGTGGGAGGGCTCACTCCATGAACCCTGGGCAGGAGAGGCTCCCACAGACCCACAGAGCACCTTCCCTCAGCACAGGGGAAAAGCTACAGCCAAGAAGATATGAGTGATTTGTCCAACTTAACACTGTGAGGATAGGCTGGAGCAATGTTGGATTCTCATGACTACTTACTAATGTCTGCTCTGAAAGGTGAAATCTTAGGGAGGGTCATCCCCCAGTAGCAAGCCTTTGGACCTGGTTTACTCCTCCTTTGCTCAAAGACATACAAAAATAGACTATTTGAATTGTATGTATCTTCTCTGCACTAGATCTACACCTTTTAAAACAGGTTTAGGCTGTCTTTAAAAAAAAAAATCCTGAAATTTTATTTGGGATTTGGATACAGAATGCAATTAGCTTTCATAAGGAAGCTACTAACCACCATTTCGAGGTCCAAGTTCTTCTCCACAGAGGCTTTCCTCACAAGTCCACGAAAGGCTGAGCCTGCATAAGCTGAGGCTAAACTAGACTAGCCTCTCCACCACAGTCTACAGACTAGAATTTAAGGCTTTTTAGGCAGTATTCTCTCAGGTACACTGGGATTTCCTGAGTCTTTTAAAAGATTTTGTCTTTTAAGTTACATGTGTGTGTATGTATGTGCCTAACAGTGAGGGTGCCCAAGAAGGCCAAAGGCATCAGATCCCCTTGGAGCTAGAGTTATGAGTGGTTGTGAACCATCTGATGTAGGTGCTGGGAACCACACTCAGGCCCTCTGCAAGAGCAGTAGATGCTGGTTATCTGCTGAACCATCTCTCCAGTTCCCCATCCCCAAACATTTTAAAAAACTGTATGGGATCCCAGCACACTGAAGCTACCAAAAGTTCAAAAGCCACTCACTGGCCATGTAAAGTGGGAACAGGATGCGGTAATTGTACGATTTTGGAACGGAGGCCAAGCTGCTGTACCTTAGTTGACTAGAGACATCTGTTGTTTTTGTTGAAAAAAGCCATGTGTGTGTCTCTTAGACTTCCAGAATGAGGGTGGTCCTGAGCCACACTCCCCATAAACCAAATCCTTTCTTCTCATACTCTCTGGGGAGACTGCCTGACTCTTTTGTGTGTGGGTGGGTCCCTCTATGTAGAACAAGTCTGTGGAGGACTCTATATCTCTAGATCATTACTTCCTCATCTCGTTAACTGTGAAAAACTGTTCACAGGTCACAGTATTGAAAAGACACACAATACAGAGTAGACAGGGACAAGTCTCCCACTTCTCCATTTAGCTTTTCACATCTCCTTCCCGCTGTCACCAGTCGGGAGCTTTGGAATTTCAGATGCGGAGACTGCACGTTCAAGAGGATGCTACCGCGTCAACACTATAAACTCGACACAGTCTAGTCATCCGGCACAGCCTCTGCGCATGTCTGGGAGGAAGTCCCTAGACTAGGTTCCTGAGGCGGAATGCTATGAATAACACCATTCCATGGGCTGGGCGGGGGCACTGGACAGAGTGAAAAGGAGAACCTGAACTGAACTTCTTCTCTGCTTCCTGACTCCGGATGCAATGTGTCCAGCTGCTCACACTCCTGCTGTCCTGACATCTCCACCGTGGTGAGGGGCTGTACCCTCAAACTGTGAGCCAAAATCAACCCTGTCTTCCCCAAGTCACATTCGTCACATATTTTATCAGAGCAATAAGAACAGTATCTAACAGTTAGGTACATGTATATGGATTAACTCACATGCCAACCTTTGACACTGGTCAGAACTTGTAAATTCTCGTAGTCCTAATCCTGAGGACCTGCTCAGTGTGCCGAGGAATACCTGCTCTCTGCTGACCAGAGGAGGGAGCTCTTTACATCTTACTGTCCACCCTTCCTCAAGCCTCACAATGGAGGAGTCCAGTCTTGCTCTTCTGTGAACATGCGTCACTCTATAGTGGTCCTGCATTTACAGTGAAGGACAGATGCTTACGGATAACAGGCCACTCACGACTCCCTAACCTCAACTGGAAATTATATGATTCAAAGGGATGTATGGTCCATTGTTCCCCCTCCCCAGGAGCAATCTTTCACATAGTAATTGAGGCAAAGGATGAAGGCCTGGGCTGTGTTACTAAATGCTTAGAGTTTAAAGGAAGGAGTAATGCAATGAGAAATTCGATGTGCCTCAGAAAACCCTGTTCAGGGAATGTGGAGAAAGAAGTGAACAACTCCACACCTTATAGTCAAGACTCTACACTCAGCATCCAGAAGAGTGGATCCTGTCAAGGATCCACAAGACTTCTCTGGAAAGGGTTTCAAATGCCTCTTTTTTTGGGGGGGGGGCGGTGCTGAATCTTGTACTCATCAAATTTGTGAGGCCACCAGTCAGCAGGCACGTCTGTGAGGTAGTTTGTCTCTCACTCTTCTCTGCCTCTATTCCATCGTAAGCTGCTGCCTGATCCCTTGGGGACATTCTGCTACAGGGCTGCCTGTCTGACATCTGCTAAAGTAGTGAACAGCATGAGCCGTAGGCTGATAAAGACAAAAGCTGTCTCTCTCTTGAGGGTAGTTACATTTTAAAGAATACCCTGGAAGAAACAAAGCCTTTTTAAAAAAAAGGAAGGAAGGAAGGAAGGGATGGAGAGAAGAATGTATGCAGGCGAGTGAAATTAATGGACCCTTGAATAAAATTTTCTCAGGCAAGCTAGCTGTCCTCAAATCACATGTAGCTGCTTAGTTACTAGGTGAGTTCTGCTGTCCTAACCACTTAATTCCAGCGCCTTTCCTGCCTCAGCATAGATTACTGCCCATTGATAGACTACTGCAGTAGTGATGCAGGAATGACTTTCTAGAAGTCCATTCAGTTATTTTAGAAGCTATCAGTACAGGCTGAATAATTCTTTTCCCTATTTCCTGATAGGCTGTTTTGGCGGGGTTTTCTGTGGTCCATAATTGGCCTTGCCTTACTGGGACTATGAAATGTTTTCTGTCTTCTGGAAGAAAGCAGAAAAATCCCATTGCTACATGGAAATCTTTAATAGACACATGGTACTGTTGCTGGAGAGCTTCTCTCCAGCTCCCAAGTCCCGCCAGTCTCCGAGCCCACTTATAAAATAAACACACAGACGCTTACATTATTTAAACTGCTTGGCCATTAGCTCAGGCCTATCATTGTCTAGCTCTTATTCTTATATTTAGCCCATTTCTATTAATCTCTACTTTGCCACGTGGCTTGTGGCTTACCGGTACTTTACATCTTTCTTCTCCTCTCAGCGGCTCCAGCCAGTCTCCCCTTTCACCTTCCTGTTTTCTCTCTTCTCTTCTCTGTTAGTCCCGCCTATACTTCCTGTCTGGCTACCGGCCAATCAGTGCTTTATTGATACAGAGTGATATCCACAGCATGGTACTTCTAAAGAGGCAATTCTCCAACCACCAGCAAGATGTAAGAAACTTGATGTGTTATCAATGACTATACATCTTCAGACCAGAGCCAAAGGCTCAGTAATGTACACCCAATGGGAAGCAGTTCTGCTCTGCCTGGGCTCAACAGAATCCAGGTTCAGAGGATACTCACCACTTAACCCCCTCGAGGTGCCCAACACTGGAAACATTCCATCTGAAGCAGCATGGCCACTGTAGTCAGGCTATTTGGGTCCAAATACTGCTACATAGATGACTGACCACAAGCCATTTATTTAACCTCTCTGAGCCACAGTTTCATGCAGGAGGATGGCACGAGCTGGTTTGCTGCATTCTCTGTGTGCCTTGCAATTCCACACACAGCAACAACCACAATCAGACGTTACACCTGTGATCATGTGCCTTGACTCCTCTAAAGTGAGGACATTAATGGAATCGCACAACACACATGAAACATCTAGTGATTTCATTCAATCATGGAAACATTTGGTACTTTAGATCTGTACTGTTTTGCAATGAATTTTAGTTTGTTAAAGTGTGGTTCATTTGAAAAATAAGCATTAATTTATCTGTTTTTCAATATTCTGGTGTGTGAGTGTCTTTGAGTTTGGGCATGGCACACACAAGGACGTCACAGGACAAGCACACACAGGCTGCCATCTTTTTAAAAATGTATACACCAAATAAGATTTGGGGGAGGTAACATGTACATCTGAACTATCATCTCAGTGCACAGTAGGTCTGTGACCTCAAAGGCTTAAGTGAAAACCAGAAGCTGGGGAGATTTAGGTAAAGCTGAACAGAGAGAAAAATGAACATTTTGTTTTTGTTTTTAAGCCACAAAGTTTTTATGTTGCACCATGGAGCTATACAAACATTTGTTGAATATTCATGCCAAGCGCTCTCTCTTTAAATGAAATGCCTGTTGCATAAATGTTAATTAATGTTTGTTGATCTGTTGAAGAGTGATGATAATCTTCAGCATTTAAATTTAGAGGCTGAGAATGTTTTATTTGAAAGTATCACCACTTAGATCATATATCTGCAGTGTTTGGCATTTAGCTAGGGTGGCTTTTTCTAAAATACAAAAGAAAAACTATTTCATCTTGTTTTGAAGGGGTCCTAATTTGATGGTGGTTAGCAAGATCTCATTAGAAGTACCCAGGGTCATGGTGTTGTCCGTGCCAGGGCTGCTGCCTAGAGCCACGTCTGGGTCCATGGCCCTGCAGTGGCTGGGGTCTGAGGTGATGTCCATAGCTCCTGTTACCACTGAGGGCTCTTCAGATGCCGAGGGTCTGGTCAGTCACCTGAGACCATGTTGGTGTCTGAGAACCATGCTGCCACCAGAGACAGACATACTGATCTGGGTGGCCTGCACTGCCTGGCCCAAGCTGCTGCAGGGGGCCATATCTGGGTCTGTGGTCCTGGTGTGGCTGGAGTCTGTGATGGTGTCCATGGCTGGTGTTAGCACAGGGGGTCATAGCAACCACATGTGGAAATCTGAGGGCTGTGCTGAGCCAGCCTCTCCCTTCCCTGACCTTGGGATAGATGACCCTGTCCCTCTCTGGAAAATGCAGCAGGCAAACTGGTCAGTTGCAGGAGAGACAGCCATACCCCTCACTACAGGTGCAACAGCTGGGCAGCACACTAGAGCTGACCCTGTAGTTGGGGATGCAGGTGAGCTGACTCTGATGGCGTGAGAGCAGGAGAGCTGATCCCCCCACAACTCATATACCCCCTACAGCAATCAGGAGAGAGGGCCCAGCACCTCACCTGGGCAAACCAGTAGAGCTGGCCCTTGTGGTGTGAGCATGACATGAGGACCTGAGAGCAGAACTGGCTGGGCTCCTTGCTGCAGGTGCATAGGACGAGCTAGCCTGGGCGGTGCTGGAGAGCTCTCCTGCGTAGTGACAATGACGGAGAGCTGGCGAGCTGACCAACTCAGCTACCACCCAGGCCTAGAACCAGGGCAATGAGTTGGCCCACCCCAACAACCACCAAATCTATGAACTGTTGGAGCGTGTGAAAGAGACAAACCTACAGATCCATAGTTGCAGGATCCCCATGACACAGGACAACAACAGGATATCCAAGAGGAGCTCAGTGAGATGGTGTAGCAGAAGCCAGAGGCCTCGAGCCAGACCAATGACTCACAGCAATGAACACTTGCAAGTAAAGATGAACGGGCTAAAGGATAAACTGTGTGACCCAACGGGCTACACTATGGCTTCCACGACGAGATTCTTCTCTCTCTCTCTCTCTCTCTCTCTGTTTGGTTTTGTTTTAGGTTTTCTTTTAAATTTTGTTTTGTTTTTGTCGTGTGTGTGTGTGTGTGGAAGGTGTAAGGACAGAAGGAGGAAGTGAGGGGATGGGGAGACAAATGGGATTGGGATACATGATTCGAAATCCACAAAGAATCACTCCCGCCTTTTGGCCTAAAGTCACAAGTTATCATAAGGCAGTTGTTATGCCTATTTTTTTTAAAAATTCACTTTAATAGCATTAAAAATACAGTATTCTGAAAGAACTCTGGACTGTACATTTTCCTTGAAAGATAGTAATTCTTTCCTGGAGATAAAAGGATCTGAACCAAAGCCAAATAAACTATATTGACAAATTACATTAACACAGATGTCTGGAAGGTAGTTCAGGTTAAAATATAGGAAATAAATTAATGTTTAGTATGTACGTTTTCTCTAAATCAACTTACCTTTCTTTCTTTCTTTCTTTTTTTTGTTTTTTTTTTTTTTTTTTTTTTTTTTTTTTTTTTTGGGTTTTTCAAGACAGGGTTCCTCTGTGTAGCTTTGCTCCTTTCCTGGAACTCAGTCTGTAGCCCAGGCTGGCCTTGAACTCACAGAGATCTGCCTGGCTCTGCCTCCCGAGTGCTGGGATTAAAGGCGTGTGCCACCACCCCCCGGCTCTATAAATCAACTTTCTAAGAAACCCATGGAAGTATTAACTTGGAGCCAGTTTGGGGATGGCTCCAGACCCTCTGTCATCTGATCTGATTCCTCTGTTCTTTTTCTCTGGCTCTAGAAGAAGCAGATCTTATATTGCCAAGTACTACTTCGCCAGCCATCTTGAAAAGCCACATCTTGAAAGGCCACTGTGAGTTTAGCCAAGAAAAGCACAGGGTCCTTCCTGACCGGAAGAGGTCAGCTGGCCCATGGCAGTCAGGGACGAACACATGCGCCTTTAAAGTTTTCTTTGTCCAGAGACCATTTATAGACTCTCGATATTAAGATAAATCAGACAAGACCCTCAGCTTGTGTAAGTCAAAGGTAATCAAGAAACCTGGGGCCCAGACCTTCTCAAAATGACCAGTCCCTTGTTCCTTATCATTCATTTTGTGTAAGCCTTCCCAGTCGTGAACATCTCCTCTTAAAGATCCTGGAGCTAACAGAATACGTGGCTAGAGACAAGCTCCTCCGTGCTCACTCACTAGCCACTGGAGATACGGAGAGCCTGCTGATGAGATGGGGTGAAGCCTTAGTCTCCGCAAAGAGAAGCAGGAGGTGGGGTGGGTACAGGGGTGCCACAGACCACAAACTCTCCCAGCACCATGGACAGAGAGACTGGGTAGGGAGGAAAGCACAGCGTGGGGTTGGTAGGAGAAGGTCCTGGGAGTGAGACAGTGATCGCAGAGAACGGCAGCTATCAAAATTAATGTCCCCATATGATGTAATCGTTTGACAAACATATCTTGGTTTTTATACACGTACATTTTGTGTTTCTCTCTTTCCTTCTTACCCTAGTTTGGTCCCAGCTGATGACTCGTAGCATGGCTATGGTCTCTAGGCAGGGCATAGTTCAGTTGAGAGCATTTGCCTAGCCCTCACAGGCCCAGCCCTTGCCTACTGTAACTACTACCACACACTTTGTATTTATCTTTCCCACACATTTATTGGTATTTTTATCACAAGCGTATATGTGAACACATGCATCCATTCCTATTTGTTTTATGTGTACATATATGTTCAGAAAATGTAGATATCCCTGAAAAGTACACGGCATTGTTTTATTGTAGAGCTTCCAAACTGTAAACACATAGTACACTATTTTTCTGCAGCGTGTGCGTTTCCATGCAGTATGTGTGTTTTCAACCATGGCTGTGTGTGTTGCTTAGGCTGACTGACTGTCATGCCAGAGTCGTATTCCAGTGTGGGAACAGACGTCACTGATTTGCTTGGTTTCTTGTGGATAGCATTCCCTAGATTTCACGTATGAAGATTTTGTCTTCCCAGAACAGGGAAAGCTCTTTAACACTTTTGTGTATACCTAAACAATTCAGCTGCTATGCAGGGTGCCCCTCCCCAGTGCACCTTAGATCGTCCAAGCACAGTGTTCAGCAGTGACTTGTGGACCAAGAATGACAGAATTCTCTCAGAGAGGTTAGGGACACTCAGCTCACACTGTTAGCAGGGAACAGCTAGGACAGGCTGACATCTGCTACAGGAAGATGGGTGGTTCCAACAGTGTGTTAGCCATGGAGCTGGGGGTCACTGGCCAGGAGAGATCAGCAGAGCGCAGAAGACAGCAGGCAGGTCTAGTCACCCAGAACAGTTCTGATGTCAAAAGTGGTGAACCTGGGCCCAGACAAGAAACTATCCTCCCCCCCCCCAGAGAAAGGAAGAGCCTGTCTGGAAGGGGGGACTTGTCCTAGCACAGAGCAGGAAAGCCATCAGGGCCACTGAGCAGTCAGTCTCTCTACTCTCTCCCCACCCCCCACCCACAGGGCTGGAAACTGGTCTGCAGCAGCAGTGGTGCTTATGTTAACTGTAGGTTTACCTTCTGCTGGGTTACAGGGGGCAGAAAGGGTGGGGCTCTAGGAAGCTGTCCACGGAGGAGACATTTCCACTCTATTGGAGGGACAAGGGCTGGCGAGTTATATCCAACGCAGGAGCCAAAGTAGGAGAGGAGGTGTGGCCCAGGGCCAGGGCTTGGGGAGAGAAGGGCGTGTGTGGGCAGCCGCTCTGAGGTCTTCTCTCAAGGCAAAGAAACCCTTGAGAAGGACCACAAGCACAAGCCCCTCGCTGAGGAGAACCACAAACACAAGCCCCTCGCTGAGGAGAACCACAGACCCCTTGCTCACCTAGACAACACAATGATTTCTTTTCAGGAGTTGAGGAAACAGTCTTAAAAATCTTATAGGTAAAAACCCCGATCATGCAAGCATACTTAAATATATCAAAATATCTAGATTATGAAATTGTCCTTTTTCTTACAACTTTACATACAGTTTCGACATAAAAACATAATTTCAAAAATTGTATTTGAAAAGCAGTTTTCAGCGTTGGCAAGTAGTTTCAACTGTATTGGCTAGCGTACATTTCTTAGAATGAAGAGAGGTATGTGGGTGTTTATAAATTTTACTTCCTACGTAACCAATCAAAAGTCTTCTAGCTTCTTCTGTAGCAGTGTACTTCCGATCTTCTAGTGAAACCAGCCATGATAGACTCACTCATTACCTGCCTTCTCACAAGGAAAGTTGTGGCAAGGGGCTGCAGGCTCAGTATTCTGAGGAAGATGGCCTCTACATCACTTTAGTTAACCAGACACTCCCCTCAGGACCCATCACAGGAAGCTGCAATCCTAATCAAAACCAGCTCTCTTCATTTCCTTAAAATTAACTGCGGATCTATTACATTGTGCAGGTCTGCCAGTCTCTAGAGCAGCACAGACAAAAGGCTCCATTTCTGTCCATCCCTGTTTAGGGTTCACTGTTATAAATTATGATTGGACCATAATAAAACTGTGTTTTAGTCAAGTACAAATTATCACTACTGTTTGGAACTTATTTTTTTTTCTTTTATTAAAACACTCAGAGGTATCCTCTGCCTGATCCACTTGGCATTAGAGTGGTACCATGACCACACAGAGAATTTCAGATAATTAGAAAACAAACCATCTATCAACTTTTTTTAAAAAGTGACTTCTACATAAAAGACTGGTACTATCTCTTACTGTAAGCCACAGCAATTACTACCCATACGGTTAGCATTTACAGGTGTTTCTAACGTGACCATCAAGCTCCTAATGCAAAGCATAAATTACTATGGTGGTCTGAATTAGAACAGCTCCTAGAGGCTCATATATTTGAATGCTTCGTCACCAGGGAGTGGAACTGTTTGAAAGGATTAGAAGGATTAGGG
>CABHPH010148677.1:39884-64904 GCA_902168325.1 Peromyscus nudipes | reverse complement strand
TTTTTCCTCTCTTCAACTGGACTTCTGGAGCTTGGCTTGGTGTTGGCTGTGGATCTCTGCATCTGCTTCCATCAGTTACTGGATGAAGGCTCTATGGTGACAGTTAGGGTGTTCAGTCATCTGGTCACCAGAGTAGGTCAGCTCAGGCACCCTCTCCACTATTGCTAGTCGTCTAAGCTGCGGTCATCCTTGTGGATTCCTGGGGACTTCTCTAGCACCAGGTTTCTCCCTATCCCCATGATGTCTCCCTCTATCAAGTTATCTCCTTCATTGCTCTTCCACTCCATCCCTGTTCCAGCTGGACCATCCTGTTCCCTTATGTTCCCATCACCCATCCTCTACCCTCTATCGCCCCCGCCCCCCACCAACCTCAGCCACAGTTTACTCACGGAGAGTTCATCTATTTCCCCTTCCCAGGGCAATCCATGAGTCCCTCTTAGGGTCCTCCTTGTTAGCGAGCTTCTCTGGAGCTGTGGGTTGTAGTCTGGTTATCCTTTGCTTTACATCTAGTATCCACTTATGAGTGGTGGTATTGTGTTCCCCAAAATATTGTGCACCCTAATAAATTTATCTGGGGTCAGAGAACGGAACAGCCACTAGATACAGAGGCTAGAAAATGGTGGCACTCACGCCTTTAATCCTAGCATTCTAAAGGCAGAAATCCATGTGTTCAAGGATACAGCCAAGCATGGTGACTCACGCCTTTAATCCCAGGGAGTGATGGCAGAAAGCAGAAAGGTATATAAGGCATGAGGACCAGAAACAAGAAGTATTTGACTGGTTAAGCTTTCAGGCTTTCGAGCAGCAGTTCAGCTGAGAGCCATTGGGTTGATGACACAGAAGCTTCCAGTCTGAGGAAACAAAATCAGTTGAGGAATTGGTGAGGTGAGGTAGCTGTGGCTTGTTCTCCTTCTCTAATCTTCCAGCATTCACCCCAATAACTGGTCCCAGGTTTGTTTTTATTAATAAGACCTGCTAAGATTCATGCTACATGAGCACATACCATGTTTGTCTTTCTGAGTCTGTGTTACCTCACTCGGGATGATATTTTCTAGTTCCATCCATTTGCCTGCAAATTCCATGATGTCATTGTTTTTCTACTGCTGAGTAGCACTCCATTGTGTATATGTACCACATTTTCTTTATCCATTCTTTGGTTGAGGGGCATCTGGGTTGTTTCCAGGTTCTGGCTATTATGAATAATGCTGCTATGAACATAGTTGAGCAAGTGTCCTTGTGGTATGATTGAACATTCTTTGGATATATGCCCAAGAGTGGTCTCATTGGGTCTTGAGGTAGATTGATTCCCAATTTTCTGAGAAACTGCTATACTGATTTCCAAAGTGGCTGTACAAATTTGCACTTGCACCAACAGTGAAGGAGTGTTCCCCTTGCTCCGCATCACTCCAACATAAGCTGTCTGCTGTGGGATGTTCTTTATGGCAAATATGTTAATAAATAAAACACTGATTGGCCAGTAGCCAGACAGGAAGTATAGGCGGGACTAACAGAGAGGAGAATTAAGGGAACAGGAAGGGAAGGAGGAGACTGCCTGAAGCCGCCTCCAGGACAAGAAAGATGTAAGGTACCAGTAAGCTATGAGCCACGTGGCAAAGTATAGATTAATAGAAATGGGCTGAATATAAGAGTAAGAGCTAGACAATGATAGGCCTGAGCTAATGACCAAGCAAGCAGTTTAAATAATATAAGCGTCTGTATGTTTATTTTGTAAGTGGGCTAAGGGACTGCTGGGAATTGGCAGGACCCGGAGAGAAAACTCTCCAGCTACAGCTGTCTGTGGTGCTTTTGATCTTAGCCATTCTGACAGGTGTAAGATGGTATCTCAGAGTCATTTTGATTTGCATTTCCCTGATGACTAAGGATGTTGAACAATTCCTTAAATGTCTTTCAGCCATTTGAGATTCTTCTGTTGAGAATTCTCTGTTTAGCTCTGTAGCCCATTTTTCAATTGGATTGTTTGGTATTTTGCTGTTTAGTTTCTTGAACTCTTTATATATTTTGGAGATCAGTCCTCTGTCAGATGTGGGGTTGGTAAAGGTCTTTTTCCATTCTGTATGCTATTGCTTTATCTTATTTACTGTGTCCTTTGCCTTACAGAAGCTTCCCAGTTTTAGGAGGTCCTATTTATTAATTGTTGCTCTCAGTGTCTGTGCTACTGGTGTTTTATTTAGGAAGTGGTGCCAATGCATTCAAGGCTACTTCCTACTTTCTCTTCTATCAGGTTCAGCAAAACTGGATTTATGTTGAGGTCTTTGGTCCACTTGGACTTGAGTTTTATGCATGGTGACAGATATGGATCTATTTGCAATCTTCTACATGTTGACATCCAGTTATGCCAGCACCATTTGTTAAAAATGCTTTCTTTTTTCCATTGTATAGTTTTGGCTTCTTTGTCAAAAATCAGGTGTTCATAGATGTGCGGATTAATATCAGGGTCTTCAATTTAATTCCATTGGTTTACATGTTGGTTTTTATGCCAGTACCAAGCTGTTTTTATTACTATAGCTCTATAGTAGAGCTTGAGGTCAGGGATGGTGATGCCTCCAGAAGTTGCTTTGTTGTACAGTATTATTTTAGCTATCTGGCATGTCCCTTGCTGTTCGAGACACCCCTGCACGCTTCTGATTACCAAGGTCTATAACTAGAGACTTTGTTCTTGTACTTTACCTATTTCCAGGAGAACAGAGTGAGACAGCAAGAAAACTGCCTATAAGCCTACAGGACTCTACTTTCACACATTGAAAGTCAGAATTTATAATACTAAAAATCTATCTGTCAAAAACCTTAGCATATTCATAGTTGTCAGTCAAATCTAACTTTAAACAAAATCTGAAAGAGGAGTTTCCATAAAGAAAAAAAATGAACGAAGTATTTCAGTGTTATTTGTAATGTGCGTTTTTATTTAGAAACTCAGTCTTTTAAGTAAAGCAAGCATTTTACTCTGAATTGGCTTATTGGGCAGGAAGGCTGCTTCATTTCAGAGAGGAGAGATGTCCTCACAGCCATAGAAACCAGAACACAAATTGCACCAGACAGTAGGTGTCTGTTGGGCACAGTAGGTGACAGCGTTTGTAGAAATGGTCAGTTGTTCAGTCCTGTCCCTGCGACGTGAAAGGAACCGTTGCTTACCTTTGTCCTAACTGTGAGATTCGATTCTCATAGAGAATCTTGATTGATATAAAAGTGTGGAAATCCTTAAAGAAATCATTTTGTGTTTACTCAAAATCTCTTAACGTTTATTTCTGTCTGATTTGTACTTCTGCCATCCTAATGGACAGATTGAACGGTTCAAGGCCCAGGCCTGTACTCTCCTCCCAAAGCTTCGTTTCCAGGGATAGAACCCTTACCAAACTCAGATCTCATTAAATTAGCTACAAGCCAGGATTTGTAGCAGGCTTTTAAAAGTATCATGGGAAGTAATTTCACACTTGTTTTGAGTGGAAAATATCCACAATGTGATACAAATGGCAAGGTTTTGATGGGATTATCACTAAAATGGATGGTAGTCAGTAAATCACAGTTCGATTTCTGGAGCACTGTGTGTTAGCTATTATGGGAAGATGCAATACGTTTAATTTTTTTAGTTTCCTTTCTCATGCAATTTTATTGTGCTGTTACCTATCAAAACAAATATTTATATTAACATCAACAACTTGGATGATAGCTACAATATATAACAATTCTTTGAGCAATTTGCTTTCACATCAACTACCTAAAAAAACCTATACCCGGGAGGGAATAGCTGCTCCTATAAAATGTTTTGGAATAAAAATATTGTTTGTTTCTTGTCAAGTCTAACTGTGGTTTATCATCTTTATAAAATTAATATATATTATATATTAATTTTAATATATATTATATTTAATTTATATTATATGACATATAATTATTGTGTATATTATATGACATATAATTATATATAGTATATATATATGAAATCTCTACCCAAAGAGGATTTCTAATAAAATATGTTTCTATGGCATAACTATAAAGTTAACAAGTAGCAAATGTGAATGCAAGAGACACAAATTTAACATGAACATTTGCTGTTCTCTAAGACCTTGAAAGGTCTGGGAGAATCTAACTGCATGAGATGGGATCCTGCAGTTTTCTGTGAAGCGAGGTAATATTCCGGGGTGGTGATGCCAGTGTACTGAGTGCGTTGACTAGGGACACCCTCACCAGCATGTTGTCTCTCACCACAGAAACGCACACATGGAATTTGTATACAGCAGTGACTTAGGAGACTCTTAAAGAATTGGTTTCATGGTGATTTATCTCCACTACCATCTGGTCTAACTAGAAATTACTAAGTGTCTAGGAAGCATTTGCTCCTACCTGGAGGCTGGGGAAACTCAGTGGTTGAACACTTACCTGGCAAGCACAAGGACTTAGGTTTGATTCCCACCACCAAAATGTAAGCATCTGATATTGAATTATTGAATTAATGGTAATTTAATTAACTGAATATGTCTACAGAGCCTGTGTTCATACATTGAATATTTCAGATGCTGGCTCAGACTGGTTTGAATATTATCTAAAGAAATATGTAATCCTAAATTTTCAAAATGTTATCCAGGAAGAAAACTTTGAATCTATTTAAAATAATTATTACACTTTACCTAGTTGTCTAACTCACGGGATGTTGTCTGACATGACAAACATACTCCTACCCTCCATCCACTGACACACACACACACACACACACACACACACACACACACACACACAGAGGGTATTAATCTTGAAAAATCAAACATGTCACCAAAATATAAATCATTTCATTGATGAATGTCAATGTAAAATAACAAATGATCAAGTAGAAAATAAACCAAGAAATAAAAAAAACTAAAGCAGAGAGAGGTTACTTCATAAATGCAAATATAGTTTTATATATAAGGAAATTTATTTATATTATACTAAGAAATCTAAGAGGAAAATCACTACTTCTTTGCATTTGGAAAGGCATTTGATAGAATTTAGTATCTGTTCACATTAAACATACTCAACAAAAAGAAGGAAAAAAATGATAAATGGGTTTGCACCATGATTTATTTTCCTTCGTAAAAGATTAGCTACCTTTTCATATTCTGATGGAGCAAATTAAAATATTTAATAAACTGAAGACAAGATGGGTCATTCTATCTATTACTGTTTAATTTTATACTGACATTATTATCTAATTTAATTAACAAGGGGAAGCAGTTATTGTTATAAGAAATTGAAAAAGTAAGGAGTAAAATGTGTTGGTAAGTTTTTTTTTGTCAATGTTACAGCAATTACAGTCATTTGGGAAGAGGGAAGCCCAGTTGAATAAAATGCCTCCATCAGAGTGATCTGCAGGCTAGTCTGTGGGTTATTTTCTTGATCAGTGATTGATGTGGGAGGCTCCAGTCCACTATGAGCGATGCCACCCTTGGACAGTGGTCCTGGGTTGTATGAAAAAGCAAGTTGAGTGAGCCATGAGGAGAAATCCAGAAAGCCAGGGTTCTTCCATGGTCTGTGCTTCAGTTTCTGACTTAAGGTTCCTGCTTGAGTTTCTTCCCTGTCTACCTCCCATGATGGACTGTAAACTGTGAGGTGAAAGACCACTACATATGATAAAGTGTATTGCTAAGGAAACAGGTTATTAAAGGAACAGATCCTTAATGTATGGGAAAAAAACATTCATGAGGAAGAAAACACTTGAATCTATATATTTTTAAAAAGCTACCTACCACATGCACACAAAATACATTGACCACCAATCAAACAAACAAAATCAACAAGACCAGAAAACATAAAAAATGTGTTAAGTCACATGAAAATAGGTTGAAACAGTGGACTCATGTGGAATGGGAAGTTTCACATCATTAAATTTAAGTTTTCCTGTGAAACAGAAAGCTAATGTAATCACAGCACAATTTAGTCTCTTATTGGACAGGAATTAGATAACGGAACTAGCATGTTAATTTGGAAGGAAAACACAACCATGTGTATAAGTGAAATCTTCAAAGGGGTACCGACCTTAACCACTTACGAGGACAGACTTATACCTTTTCCTGATTATAATGATGTTTTGTTGCTTGACTAGGTAACTCATAATAATAAAACATATTAAAAAAACAGAGAAAAGACATTTGGTGGGGGCTTAGTTTTTGAACGAGACATTTCATATCACTGAGAAGGTGCGAATGAAAATGTAGTAGAAAATTGTTGCATACGACAAGATAAAATGATTTCTGTCCCAATGAGTGTTTCTGTTTGGTTCTAGAACACGTCTCTCATCTCCTGTTGGCTTGATCTTTCCTCTCTCTACAGTGTCTCTCTGTGCAGCAAGACTCTAAAGCTGTCACACAACCTGGCTGCATGCCCTGCTGCTGTCAGTGAGGGACAGTTCTACCTGAGAATATGGATACTTTTGCCCTTTCTTAAATTTTACTTTCCTTTACACCAGACTAAATTGGACTAGTACCAAATAATTTATATGTCAAAGAAGGACCTGTTTCTGCAAACTACCATCAGTGCTATGATCTTTATATTTAATAGTACATTTTTACTAAAACAAGGCTGCACTGGGATTCATTCTCCACTGTCAGAACAGAAGCTGGCTAAAAAAAAATGGGGATAAGGACAGTCATCTGGGGGAGACCTAGGGATTGGTAGTTGGAGGGGGAAATAGGGATTGGTTATTATTATATTTAATTGTATACATGTATGAAATTCTCAAAGAAAAATTCAAAACATGAATATGATTATAGAATTTTTACCATGTTATATATCTTCTATTGTCTTTTGGAAGACAACCAGCTCTTTTTCAGCAGATCCTAACTGCTCTCTGGGTTACTTTAGTGTAAAAGAAGCTACATTTGAGATTGGCATTCCATCATACCAGCTCTCCTCCCCTGTATCTTAGCCTCGTTTGGCTCCATGATACTTCATGTAGTTTTCAGATTCACAGGAGGCATGCATATTTTCTCCAAGTCCTTACCTGTATGCAAGGAGGTTAGTCTACCCAACATTAAAAGAAAAGGTGGAGGAGACATTAAATTTCTCCTCCTGAACTTAATAAAACAAGCTCAATAGCTGAAGCAGGCACTTAACAATGTTTGTGCCCAGAGAAACTTATTTTCAACAGACTTCATGAATTATCATGTTCCCCAGAGTTGGGCATTGCATTTATCCCGGCTTTCTGGTACCATTTTATTTTTAAAAATACTTGAAAAAAATGTATGAATGCACATTTTCTGCAATTTTCAAAATACTTGGCAATGCTAGTAGTGACAATATGTAGATACTTGACTTCAATTCCTTTTCCTAATCAGCAGCATGCCCATTTTACAGAATACTCCCTTGGAACTTCATGTGGCCATCCTTAAAACAATGAAGAGCAGGAATAACAATTCATCTGTCAGCTACACAGAGGAAATTAGTTTAAGCATCAAGGCATGGTTCTGATACATTAACCAATTAAAATACGATTTACACAAACCTTTGTATTCAGACATTGATATGTTCTTCAATATCAATTTCCAGGTGGTAATTTTGATTTCTATATAAACTTGTTTTAAGTAATTTTAATCACAATCCAAAATTCATGCATTATCCCCTTGTTTCACTAAATCATAAGTAAAATTTCAAGAGTTTAAAAGTAAAAAGTTCTGGACTTAGAAGATAAACATAATGTAGAAGTTGCTGATTAACTGTTGTAAAATATTTAAGATATATGGAAACAGCTTTTTTTTGATCTTAAAGTGGCAAAATTGATACATTTATATCAGATATTTACAGCTCAGTTAAAATATGTTCTTGACCATCTGTCTTTTAAAATAACCAAAGTATTTGTTTTCAGAATGTATTTCAGGATGAAATTTAAAACTTTGCTGTCTAAATTACTTAAGAACACAATTCATCTTGGCCTAAGTGTGAAGTGCTTTCTGTTGTACCCAGAGTCCCCCAAAGACCACCAAGGGACCAAATCTGATGCAAAAGCAAAGAGTCTTTTTATTGTTGCAAGTTAACCTGGGTCTCTCTGTCCATCTGATGCAGCAGCTGAGCAGGAGAGACCCTGAATAGCAATCAAGCAGGATTTTTATAATGGTTAGGATAGGGGAACTGGGGGAATTCCAACTCTATATAGTCACAAACTCAGGATTGGTGCTTACTTTAGGCTAGAGAGGCTTGGTTTGAACTGATTGGAGAGTTGTAGCTGCAAGGAAATTGCCATCTCCTTTAGCAGTCTATATCATCAGCAGACCCATTTTCTCTGACAATAAGACTTTCTGTTTCTTATCTGCAGGAAACTTGCTCCCTCTGACAGCTATGGTATACAATCTATCATATCCTTTAGGTTATGACAGGAAATGTCTGGAACTTGTTTTTTTATGTGGCTCTTGATTGCCTGGGTCTAGGGGCAGCACGTCCTCTGGTGGGTTTCCCAGGGCCTGCTGCTCCCAGTCTGACCCTTCTCTATGATGGCTGCAACCCCGTCATCTTCTCACTTTCAATAACCCAATCCATCCTTTAGTTGAGATATATTATATTTCTATATAATAAAATGAACTTCAGCATGACCTGGGACAAAGATTGCCTCAATGCATTTCTCAGATGACCAAAGCCTATACAGATGTCTTTATAAAGTCAAACTTGGACTTCCTTTCTCACAGTATTTCTTTTTTCTTTTTTCTTTTTTTTTTTTGGTTTTTCGAGACAGGGTTTCTCTGTGTAGCTTTGCGCCTTTCCTGGAACTCACTTGGTAGCCCAGGCTGGCCTTGAACTCATTCTCACAGTATTTCTAAGATGACCTTCAATTGTTGAGTTCTTCCTTAGCCTGGAGATAGAAACCTTATCTCGTAACGTGACAGCTTTACAAATCAAGGGTGTTTTATCAATGACCTGTTATTTCTTTGAAATGTGATTAAGGGAAAAGATAGGGCCCTTATCTTCTAATCTCTTTGGAGGCAGAATCCTACCCAATGAGCAAACACAAGTTACAGGAACTAATGGGCACAAATAGAACAGTTAGATCAACAGTTTTCTGTCAAATGTCCAGCATTCTCGCTATCTCACACCAGTGCTCAATAAGCCTCCTGTCTTTTGTTTTAGTACAACAGAGTCCAAGGTCTCTTCTGTGTTTTAATGGTTTAATCCCCATGGCAGTAGTTGTGAATAAAATCTTTTAATTCTGGAGATGATTCTGTCTCCAGCCAATTCCGTCTTTTTTCCGCACTTCAGAGCTCTATCTCCAACACCCCTCTACTGCCTAGTAGCAGTCTCAAGATAAATATATCATAGTGGACTGGTGACTTCTCCCTCTGTCTTGTCCATCCATCTTAGCAGCACACAGCACACCCTTCTTTCTTCTTGTTTGAACTTGACCTGGTCCTTGAGCCTGCCTCTCTCGCTCTCGCTCTCTCTTGCTCTCTTTGTCCTGTTAGCACACTGGGTCAACTGTACCGTGGAAGTATGTGTGGTGAGGGACCACGTCTGACTGCTTTTATCGCTTCTGCTCTCTCACTAGTCAAATCAGCTCTGGATGATACCTCTGGGCCCCTGTCTTCACTTTCACTCTGGACCTCTTCTTCTACCTATCGACTTTCAACACAGTTACTAAAGCTGGCTGTTGAAAACATCATGTCAGCCCACTGGTGGGAACACTCCGATGGCCTTCATCCCACTGCATGAGTGGAAGGCATTCTTAGAATAACCTACAAAGCTTTACTAGATGTAGACTTTTCCCTCTCATTCACTAACTGGTATTATGTTTTTTTTCTCTCTCTCTCTCCCTTTTTCTGTGTCCTCCATGAATGAGCATGTGTAGGACAGAGGCAGAAGCCTACTGTCATTGTTTATTGCTTCCCACCATGTTTTTTGAGACGGGGTCTCTCAATGAATCTGCACCTCAGCAATTTGTAACACGAATTGCTAAACGGTTTTCATAATAAAAAGCCTGGAACCAGATATTGGCGTAAAAACCTGAGAGCTCAGAGGAGTAGGAAAAGCCACAGCCAACCTTACCTTACAGATGCCTCAGTCTCCAAAGAGACCTACTTTCTGTATACCCATGCCTACATGCCTTTCTGTTCTGCATCTCATTTCCTCTCTCCACTCAGCTACATCTCTTCCTGTCTGTCTGTACAGACCTCCAGACCTCTGTGGTTAGTGCTGGGATTAAAGGCGTGTGTCACTATGACTGGTTCTGTTCCCCAGTGTGGCCTTGAACTCACAGAAATCCAGATGGCTCTCTGCCTCCTGAATGCTAGGATAAAAGGAGTGTGCTACCATTGCCTGACTTCTATGTTTAATATAGTGACTGGCTTTTCCTCTGATCCTCAGATAAGCTTTATTAGGGTGCACAATATTTTGGGAGACACAATATATAACCACAGTAATGGGCTAGGCTGGCTGGTAAGTGAACCTTAGTGATCTTCATGTCTCTGTCCACAAGTTCTGGGGTGACAGGTACCTGTCAGGGACCAACCTTGGGTCTTATGCCTATACAGCAAGTGTTTTGCCCACTGAGCCATCTCTCAAACCTTTGGACTGAAAATTCCTCTACACCCACCCTACACAAATCCCAGGGCTCATGTGTTCACCTAGCTCCATGCATCCCAGGGTGGGTGTCTGCTTTTGCTGTTCTGCTCAGAGACCTTTTCTCACTCTCTTCCCTCCATCCTGATGGCAATTTACTCTGAACACGGTACTGAGACTCATTTTCTTTGATTTCCCGACTCATTCTGTTATTGCTCTGCGCTGCTATTTTCTCTGTGGAGATGACCACAAATTCTCATATTGTGTGCTTTATTTGTGTGCTTGACAGTTTCTTTTTGTTTTTCCACATCTGGGAAAATGTGGGTTCCGCAAGGGCACATAATAATCTCTGCTTCTTTTGAAATATGTTCTTTAACAGCTATAAATCTGCCTCCAACTGTAACTTTAGCTAAACCCATAAATTGTGATATCTACATTTTGATTATTCAGTCAATGTATTCTCTCTCTCTCTCTCTCTCTCTCTCTCTCTCTCTCTCACACACACACACACACACACGCACATACACATGCACACACACACAAACACCCACGTGAAGAGAGTATTTAAGTAAGTTTACCTGCTTTTTAAATTTTTTGCCTTTAATATTTTGAGGCTGTATCATAAGAAAAAGAAATGGGAACTGGCCATTATTACTATGAAGCAAGTTTCTTTGTGTGGACACATAGTTGTGTCGACTGGCCTAGGGTCTATGTGGTTGGGGATTAGTGACACCATCTTTCCTTCAATCACTGTGTGTGGCACAGTTCATTCATATCTTCTCAGTGTCCTTGTGGGGATTCCAATGAAGCACATCATACAATCTTTTAAAAACATCGAACAACACTTGATGTAGATACTAGTACTTGAGTTTAAATCAATCATTCTGAATGTGTTCAATCTGTTTCATAGTCTTGTTTTTCTTTGCTTTATTGTCAGTAAGCTGCTCTTTATTTCTCTTCATTTACTTGTTATTCTGACAATATTTATGGGCTATATCTAGTCCTTGTGATTACAATTGGAAGTACAACATGACTTTTTCTATTCTAAATTAAAACCTGTGTCATTTCTCTTAAGACATTTTCATTTAAAGGATTATAAGGTGAAAATAATGAATATCAATAATTAAGACATCAAATGTGGTTGTCTTTTCTGGTACTAAAGCTTACCAATTTTTTTATATATTAAGATTAACATGTTTATACTCTTCATGAAGCAGCTGACAGCTATTTTTTTTCAGAGTTAACTTTTAAAATGAAGTTTAAAAAAGTTTTCTCATAGTAGACTGTTAAATCATTCCCAGGCAGTTCATTTTAAATTATTTCCTATATAGTCCAGCCTATTAAAAGTTTGAATCTTATAATAGTAAATGTTATTTTAGTGAATCTTTTATGAGAATTCTTACCTGTCTAGGTGTAGTATCTGAACTCTGAACAGGTGGTACACACAGTGCACATCAGTATTTGGCATGCCAGATGAGAAACGAGAATAGTCAAGGGCAGTTGCTGTTTCACAAATCCTAAATGGTCTTATAAAAACCTGGAGCCAGATATCAGGGTGCAAGTTGAAAGATCAGAGAAGCAGAGCAAGCCACAGCCACCACCTATTACCTCACCAACTCCTCAGCTTGAAAGAGACCGAGTTCCTGTTTCCTCCTCGCCTTATATTCCTTTCCCTGCCCAGCCGTATCACTTCCTGTCTCAACCTTCCTAGGGCTGGGATTAAAAGTGTGTGATTCCCGAGTGCTGGAGTTAAAGGTGTGTGCCACCACTGCCTGGCTGTTTCCCTTTTAGACTGGATTCATCTCAAGTAGCCCAGTGAACTCACAGAAATCCAGACAGATCTCTGCCTCTGCCTCCCGAGTGCTAGGATTAAAGTGTGTGTCACCACTGCCTGACCTCTATGGCTCTGTGGCTAGTTCTGTCCTCTGATCTTTAAGCAAGCTTTATTTCCTAGATTACAAACAACACATCACCACAAGTTGCCACCTGGCAATGGGGAATTAGCTATGTCATCCCCGTTAACTGGAATAGAATAACTGATGAAGATAACCCTTGTATCCTTTTGAAAAATTTTACAGTGGATCAACATGAAGTTGGGTAGCACACATGTTTAATTGCTGATCCTGGCACTACAAAAGATGATTGCATTAAGGCCAAAGAATAAAAAGAAAAGCAGTTACTTTCAGTATTAGGGAGGTCTAGAAAATAAGATGATTGTGGGAAATACATTCCTAAGACAATCAGAAGTGACTACCGAGGAGGCTAATCTTCACGTTATTGAGTTGGCTGGATGTAGATAACCTTCCTTCCTTCCTTCCTTCCTTCCTTCCTTCCTTCCTTCCTTCCTTCCTTCCTTCCTTCCTTCCTTCCTTCTTTTGCTTAGCGGTATTCTAGAGAAATACTTAAAAAAAAAGTCTATTGTTAATATATCGGAACACATGTGATTCAATTTCCATAAGAATTAATTTTAACTTTAGTAACTTGCTTGGAGCCAATAAAAAAATCTTCCCAATTGCATCTTTGTATATTTGAGTAGAAAACTTTTTCTCATCATTATGTTAACAATAAAGTATTCCCAGTATACCTAGAGGCATTCTTCTGAACTTTGTAGCATTCACTGAGTGAACAGAGCCATTATCTTGCTCCATGACACAGATGGGCTAAGAAACCAGAGAAGACCCTATTCTTAAGTTGTTTCTCAGTGAACTTTGTTAAGAGATTCTGAAGTTGTGTACCATGCCACTGTGCTATAGACATCAGTTTTACACATTGTGATTTTGCCCACAGACAAAGTTTCATTACGTGGTCACCCAGCAAGGAGGCCAGGAGAGTTAATGCTGTTAATGCCCTTCACATCTGAGTATATAGGGTATATTATAAACTAGAGTTGAATCAAATATAGCTTTACATTTCTGTCATCATAGAAAAAATCCATACCATTCCAAAATATTTGAGGCTCGTTGCTTCCTTACTTTAGAAGGAGATAAAATGAACAGAGAGCTCGTTAGGACTAAGAGGTGTACTCTTTAACCTTAGTAAAAGATGGCTGCCAGCCATGTAGCTGCTTACATCACGATGAGGTCACCAGCCGAGATGGAGAAGAGCCCCGTGGTTGCTGTTTAAAACATGTTTTTCTAAACAATAGTTACATGTACATATACACAGAGTTGAATCCAAGTTTCATACATATACATGCAGAATTAAACCCAGCTTACATTTACACATATAGGGTTAAATCCAAGTCACATGTGTGCGTACACACACACACACACATACACACACACACACACATACACACTAAACAGGAGAAAGGGAAAACTGGTGTGTGTCGAGCAAGATGAATCTGGCTTCTTCATCTCTGACTCCCATGTTGCAGCAGACCTAGACAGGACATTTAGAGAGAGAGAGAGAGTAAACAGACACAAGCAGATCTTGGAGCAAAGAAAAAGAAAGAAAGTGGAGAATTCTCTCTTGGTTCTCTTGGACTGCTTGATCCAAGAAATACTGAGGCCAGTCTCACATCCAGGGGAATGGTCAGAGGCGGGTAGCCCCAGTTGTTGGTATTGAATGGAAGGCAAAGCTGTCAGTGAATGAGAAAGCAGATTTGTTGCAGGTGGAAGAGAGTAGACCCGTTGTGTGTGGGGCAGGTGGATAAGGTCCTAGCGTGAAGTGGGTACCTTTGGCGGGCCCTGCCAAGGTATGCCACTGAGCAAACACACCACCCACAACAGAGTTAGTGCGAGAGGTTAGGAGCTGAAGAATGGAAGAGTGAAAGACTGCATTGGAGTGGGGACTTGAGAGAGGCAGGCAGACAAGAGGAAGAGAAGAGAGAGAGAAAAGAAGAGGCAAGAGAGGGAATGAGAGGCAAAGAGAGGAGTAAGAGGCAAGAGACGAGGCAAAGAGAACACGCGCTGCCTGGCGGGCACTTTTAAAGGGTGTTGAAAAGGACCTGGAGACAGGTGATGATGTAACTGCTTTGGCAGAGGCTGGGCAGAGGAAATGCAGCTTAACAAGGAGGCACAGCTGCAGGCTTTGTAGCTAGCAGGAGCTGAGTTGAGCAGGAAGAAAGAACAGAGAGAAGGGCTTGAGAAAAGCTTGAGAACAGGGTACCCCCTTCCATCTATTGGATCGCTGGCAGAAGTTGCAAAGGTCCAGTGAAATACCGGGATATGGGGTGCCAGTGAGCGGCCATTTGCATTGATATCTAAGGGGTATTGAGGCAAAGGCGGATAAGTTTAGCCCTTGAGTCAGGTGGTAGGTATGGTGGTAGGTGCATTTTCTATGAGTGAGGTAGAGAAGATCCAAGGGCTGGAATCTCTAGCATCTCAGAAATTCAGCAAGGACTGATGAAGAGGCACAGGCTGTTCAGTAAACTGCGGAGGGCCGTGGGAGTATACTGCCGGTGAAAACTAGTGTTTGATAAGTTGACCCACCAGACATATAACTCCCTGATGGAGAGCCCCACCTGGCAAAGCTGTGGGGTCACTGGCTGTGGAAATTGGTTGTTTTCTGCTGTAACTTTCTTGGGTACCACTATTCTGCCTCCCTAATAAGAACAGCTGTGGGGTGCTTTCCGCAGCCCTTTGGTAGTGTCTTTTACATCTCTGGCACATATTTAGCTGTGGATTTCTGTTTAAGCTGTATAGTTCTGATGAACAGAAATATTACCATAATATTCTACTTTACTGACATAGGAAAGTAACAGTATTCTTAGTCTCAAAGACAGGCTTTTATACATTTTGCAGAGACCTTAGAACTAGTCCAAAACAGACTAAGCTGCCCCTACAGAATATACGCAGAGACTAATTCCCAGGTGTTGTTTATTGCTAAATCAAGGCCAGGCTGTTTACATCAAGACACAGTCCTTACAGTAGCTCCCTTTCTGCATGTACCCTGACCACTCAATTCAGCCAATTGTTAACTGTCTGGGACCCCTCACCAACTTAGAGCTACATGCATGGGTCAATGTGACATTACTAGCCTAAGAGAAGCTATGTGACTTATCTTGTGTCTTGAGAATGGGTCAGGCCCTGAAAATGTAACTTATAATTGTCCAGAGTTTGGCTGTGAGGAAGAGCAGCAGCGGACGGAGATGGCTATGTAGAGCTATGTGTGAGCTGCTGCAGAATGTGAGTGAAGTGTGTGTGTGTGTGTGTGTGTGTGTGTGTGTGCGTGCTGGGTGAGAGATGAAGAAGCATGAGAGAAGTGTGAGGGGTGAAAGTGAGTGAGTAGAGAGTGAGTGAATGATCTAGAAGAAGTATGTGTGTGAGTGAGTGTGAGAGAGAGCTGTGTGGAAGAGCTGCTGCTATGTAGAGGAGCTGTGCCTAGGAACTGTGTAAAGTGCTGTATGGTGAGAGAGCTTCGTAAATGAGATGTTCAGCTATGGCTGTGTGGAGATTTGTAACTGTGGAGACAAGGAAGATGAAGCTGTATAGAAAAGAGATATAGAAGAGAAATGTATGTAAAAGATAGATGTGTAGACATGTGAAAACAGATGTAACTGTGTATAGAGATGTATGGCCGTATGTATAAGACATGTAGCTGTATGTGTAGAATGTAGCTGTGTGGAGACAGAAATAGTCAGAGACCATTCTTAAGACGAAAGAGAAAGTTAACATCAGAAAGCATGTGTGTTTTCTTATTTTACCAGTCAGATAGATAGAAACTTATTCCTAAATATGCTCAGATAGGAAAGTCTTGCCCTCGCCACCATCGTGGATTTTCTTGCATTACCCTGGAGGTGGTCTTGGAGCAGGCTCTCCATTGGTCTCCGATAATGGACTGTTATCTAAAGAAGCAGGGACCGATGGGATAAGAGCCCGAGTGAGACATAGTTGCCTGGTACCAGGACTTCGAGAAAAGCCAGAAGGCAAGGACTGTGCTCAAGAAACGAAGCCTCACTCATGGGAAATGGCCAGAAGTGAAGGGGGGGGGGGGCTTACCAATCACTGGTGTTGGATGGAGAGTCCCAGCGATCTGTTAGGTTGGAAAGTAGGGCTGTCACGTGAGGATCAGGTTCCAGGGTCCCGGCACATCTCAGACTGCCGGGAGAGCCTATCCGCGCCACAGCACTAAATGTTGGATTTAAAAAATGGTGGGAAGGAGTCACACCATACAACAGGGGAGGTTTATTGAGGGGAGGGGAGAGAGAAGGGGCACAGAGACTGGTCCCTGGGGACGAGAGTGAAGGAAGAGAAAGGGAAAGAGAGTGGAGGGATACAAGATCCGCCTTTTATAAGGAAACTTAGCGAATGTGCACAGGGGGTACTCTGAGTGGCTGCAGCTGAGGATATATCCTGTCAGGACCCAAAGGGCAGGCCAGTACAGATGCCTGAATGCTAACAGTGTGCAATGTGAACCGTGAAAGTGAAGTACTGACTTATGGGTCAGCACTTACTTATTCATTCTAATGACTGCTTTTCCAGTAAGAATTTACATTGCAGTGGGCGGTGAGGTTAACAAAGCCTCTGCGGTCCCATGGGGCAGAATACACCATATCCAGGGAAGCCTTTCTGTACCAGGCTTTTTCTTCTAGGCCACCAACCAGCTCCCAAATCATGACACAGAGACTTATTATTAGTTCTGAATGCTTGGCCTAGCTTAGGCACATTTCTGGCTAGCTCTTTTAACTTGAATGAACCTGTTTCTCTTTCTCTAACTTTTTCCTTGGGGCATATTAACTTTATTACTTCTGTATATCTTACTTTCACATGTCTGTCTGTCTGGTGTCTGCCTGGCTTCTTGCCCTGGGCATGTCCCTCATTCTCTCCTCCTTTTCTTGTTCTTCTTCCTCCTTCCCCTGAGCCTAGATTTTTTTCTCCTGTTTATCCTCTTGCATGCCAGCCCCACCTATTCTTTCTCTTGCCTAGCTACTGGCCATTCAGCTTTTTGTTAGACCAATTAGGTGCCTAAGGCAGGCAAGGTGAAACAAATGCAATACATCTTTACATAATGAAACACACATCCTTACATCGTTAAACAAATTCAGCATAAATAAATGTAATACATCTTTACACAGTTAAAATAATTTTCCATAACACCTTTCTGCATACAGATGGTTGGAAGGGCAGGCAGCCTCTGTAGAGGATTTTACAGAAGGGTGTACATTTCCTTTGTGCAAGAGTGTTTGACACCAACAAAGGAAAGCTCCACTTGTAATGTTTTTTTTCCTTTGGGTCCCAAGACGAGAGTGGCTCTGTATCACAAGGGATCTCACCAGTGGCGAAGACAATATCTTCACCTGGAAAAACAAAGACTAGCTTGTCATTACCCTCCCCAGACCTTTCTTATCGCTTGCTTCCTCAGCCACAAGCTCAAAATCCCATTTGCTTCAGCCTCATGGGTGAGAGAAGTCTGTGTTAGAGATTCCCCTTGAGTACCATCCCCGATTTGATTTATTACACGTCAGGTATCGTGGTTCTATCTTTCTGTTGGATTACTAAGAGAAAAATGAATAGCAGTTGACTGTCTTTTGTTACAGAGAACCTGAGAATAATCCAAAATGCTAGGGAGGAAAACATCAGCACCTTTACACAAACATCATTTAAAAATATCACCATCTTGTTAAAAGTCAAGCAATATAAGATAGCCACTCTCTTTGAGCTTTTCTTTTTTTTTTTTTCTTTTTCTTTTGGTTTTCTGAGACAGGGTTTCTCTGTGTAGCTTTGCGCCTTTCCTGGAACTCACTTGGTAGCCCAGGCTGGCCTCGAACTCACAGAGATCCGCCTGCCTCTGCCTCCCGAGTGCTGGGATTAAAGGTATGCGCCACCACCGCCCGGTGAGCTTTTCTTTTGAGAGGGAACAATGACTACGTTCTATTGATGGTGGAGGAGAGAATCTAACTGCTATTTGTCATCTGTCACACATTCATAAACACACACCTGGGATGATGAGTAAACACATACATTGTCATGTCTCGGCTCTCAAGACTGACCTGGACAGTTTCAAGAGGGCTTGGCTATCCAGTGCCGAATGGTCAGCCCTGAAACAAACATATGGTTAACATTATATGGACCCAGCAGTTACCCTTAGGAATTTATATGTGCATGCACGTACATATATGTATGCAATAATAATTAGTGAAAGAAGAGGCCAGGGATTTAAAGGAGGTAGCAGAGGGGTATATTGGAAGGTTTGAAAGGAGAAATGTTGTAATTAAATTGTAATCTCAAAAAGAAAATTAAAAAAAGAGAACTGGAGATTAAAAGTTTAATAGTCCCTGTAGTAACTCTGGGGTACAGATCCTCCAGATGAAAACATAAAAATGTCACTGTGGGAACTGAGATATACCTATTTTTTCTTTTACATAAGAAAACTAGAATACCTTAGTAAAGTTTATGAATAGTGAAAAGCCCCATTATGTGGAAGTCAAAAAGAAAACCAGACCTATTTAATAGGTACAGCATGGAGCGATTTATCAACGGAATGAATCAGTACTGATTTAATCCATCACAATAACCAGTTTTGTAATTAATGGGCAATCTCCATTCAGTATTCCCCACAATATGAGAAATGAGTAGCCTGTTCTTGTGTGTGTGTGTGTGTGTGTGTGTGTATGTGTGTGTGCTCTTGTGTTGTTCTATTTTGCTTCTCTATAGCTATGATGAACATCGTGACTAACAGCAACTTGGAGAAGAGAGGTTTATTTGGCTTGTAGCTTACAGCCCATCACTGAGGGAAGCCAAGGCAAGAACTCAAGGCAGGACCCTGAAAGCAGGGACGAAAGCACCGAGGAATGCTGCCTGACCCCACAGGTGTGCTGTCGGATCAATCTGACAGGGAGCAATTCATCTATTGAAGTTCCCTTTTCCCAGGTACATCAGGTTGAAAACCGAAGCTAACAATGACATGCATCTATGAAAAAGCAGCCATTTTTCTAATATATGGACATATGTTATGATTTTTGTACACACTGAAGTGCAATAACTTTGCTTCCAAATGTATATACCGAAATTAAACCATGACTCCCAACAATACCCTTTGAAGTTCAAAACTAAAAATTTTATAACCTTGCAGTGTTCACTGCAAAAATAACTATTAAATTTTGTACAAGAGCTAGTACAGATACATAAAATACAAATAGAGTGCATGGAAATAGGCCTGCCCCCACACAGAGAATCCAACCGCACAGTATGTGTAAATTTAAATTATTCAAAATAGAGCTCATGAAAAAGTTTCTTCAGTTGTAAATATTTCTTAGAATATAGCAATCATTTTCTGTAATATACCACCACCCAGTGAAAATCACTTGAGAATAGGAATTATAAATGAGTTTTTAAAGCTATAGTAATAACAGATAAAATATATACTTCAATACCAAAACATTACTACAGATTAAGAAGTCCATATTATATCAATAAAAGTCAATATATTAGAATATATAGCCATAGAAAATAACACAGCAAAGATATGTGAAAGTAAAACTGATAGGAATTAAGGTACAAAAAAATTAGAATGAGCATTCATTTAAATCATGGGTAGAACAGCTAGGCAGACAGCCAAATAATAACAACAACAGAATATCTGGAAATGATCACAAAGTACACCTTCACTACAAAGTCCCCAAACAGGCTATACAATAGGTTACATCCTCAACAAGAAGCCAGGTAATAGATGTTATAGAGTTTCTCTACCATATGGTCCTTTCCTCAAAGACTGAACTTGGCAACTGTAGCACAAATATAAAATGCCAATGACTTGGCATGTACTGATAAAATTTCTTTCATAAAAAAAGTCATAAAATGTTGGTCCGTGGCCATAGATTTCTGCTATCTGGCTTAAAAATATCTTAGGCAATATAATGTTCAACTGTTAAGATGTATCATATAGAACCATGTCAACATTAAAAAAATCTTTTATTTTTGATATTACAATATAATTGCATCACGTTCCCTTTCCTTTTCCTCCCTCCCAACTTTCTTATATGTATTCCTTGGTCTCTTTCAAATTCATGGCTTCTTTTTTTTCATTAATTGTTGTTGCATGCATATATGTGTATGCATATACGCATATATTCCTAAATACAACAGTCTCAGTCTGTATAATGTTACTCATACATATGTTTTCATGGCTAGCCATTTGGTGTTGGATAACCAATTGGAGGTCTCTTCCCTGGGGAAGACTGTTTCTCCAGCTCTTAGCATTCCTTAGTTGCCTGTAATTCTTTGTGTAGAATTGAGGCCTTGTGGTCTCCCCTAGTGCCCACCTGGTACACTTTGGCAGGTCTATTGTTGTTGTCCTTGGTCAGCTCACGTTTAGGCAGCCATGTTGGTGAGACTTGATGGGTGTAAATTTTCAACTTCATGTCCACAACCTTGGTGTCAGTAAACTGTGACTCAGAGGTCAAGTTGGTTTGCACTTCTCCGTGCCTTGTCAGGGTAACAGTGAATATGTGTTCATCCTACTTTTACACAATAGAGAAAAAAATATATAGAGGGACAGAGACAGACAGACAGACAGAGACAGAGACAGAGATACGCAGAGAGAGGGAGAGAGTGCATGGAGTATAAAAACATGGACAACATCAGTTGCTCAGACCCCTGGAGTGTAGGAAGCTGTGTGATTTAGGAATGTTTCCCTTGCATCAGTAAACTAATTCAAGTAAATTCTAAGAAAGGCCAAATAGATAAATGTATCAACTCCTCTTTCCTAATTATCAGAATAACCGAGAATGTGGTAAATTTGGAAAACAAAGCAACAGTGCTAATAAGTATTCCGAATGTCGGTGGCAGGGTTGAGACAAACCATGATCAGGAGAACAGCATAAATTCCTGCCAGCTGATGTTCAGACCATGCAACTGAAAAACTAGTTGTGTTTTAAACAATGGGATGCTTCATATACTTGGTAAAAGAAAGATGACTGTCATTTCCTATGTTTTCTCTAGCTATCTCTTGACTTCAGAGTCATTGAGTCCAGTGCTGCTAATAGACAACTTGACTCCACATAGCTCTAAGTTCTGCCTCATTTTGACAGATCCATGTTACATACTGAAATTGTATTTTTATATCATCCCAGAATTGCCAAAGAAGAAGACCCAGTGCAAGGGTGGAAATATGGCCAGTGAATCAGGGAACGTGTCCCACTGCCCTGGGGCTCCAAATTCCCAAATCAAAGGTAGGTGTTAATTAACCTGTTGAATACAGGAGAGTAAGCAATTTTCCAATTTTAGCAAAAAAAGGTAGGAGAGACGTCATGTGAGATGTGGTGTATTTCAAATGCCAGAGATAGATAGCTTTTCAGACTGTGGCCTGGGACAAACAAATCTTTTCTGACTCCTCAGGGGTTATTGCCTAATATGACACTTGAGAAAGGTGGTTAAATCAGATCTATTAAACTTTTGAGGTCTAATAAATTTCTTACTTATAAAATGCTAAGTAAGTGGTAGTTGCTCGTTACTTTCAAGGGCTCCACTGGCCAATAAAATACTTTAGTTAGGATTACAGAAGGACAGTTCTTTCAGGTAGGCTCATGGGTAGAGAGCTAGCCTGGGATGCGCAGAATGCTGAGTTTGACTCCAGAGCCACTATTGAAAATAAATAAGTAAATAAATAAATACATACCAAATAAAGGAAAATCAACACCAAAAGGGGCTGTGGAGATAGCTCGGTCAGCAGTGCTTATGATGCAAATATGGGGACCTGAATTTGAATCTCTAGCATCCACAGGCAGCCCAGACACTGTGGCAAACATCTGTAACACCAGCACTTGGGATGAGAAGGAGGGCGGAGACAGAGACATCCCTGCATTCATTGCCTGTCAGCCTTGTTAAGTTTATGGGTCCCAGGTTCAGTTAGAGAACCTGTTTCAGACAATAGAACAGAAACGGTAGAGGAAGTCACATGATGTAGACATTGGATCTCTGTATACATATACACCTGTGCACACCCACATGAACAGATACAGTGTACACACACACACACACACACACACACACAGACACAGACACACACACAGACACACACACACACACACACACACACACACACAGGAACACCATGCCAAGGATGTGTAGAGAAGACTGCGGTTGGATTGCAAGGCTGGCAGCCACACCTTATCCTGACCTTGGCCAAGCATTACCATGCAGGATACAGCCCACATCTTCTCGTATAGACCGGTGAACCCATGTCACTCACAACATGCAGTGTTTGGCTGAACTGGTCATACTTATTGATTATCTTGGTACGGGATCCAGCCTGTGTTGCCATCTGTGAACCTAAGGCAGAATTCACAACCTTTCTACAGCTCCCATTTGGCTAAACCCACAAAACAATTCACATTGAACTCATTTGTTCTGTGCTATTCTGCATTTCTCTCACAAAATAAACAAGGAAGGTTGAGTTTATAGGCTTTAGGCTCTGGCAGAGCAGCTTCATAACTTACTTTAAAGTAAATCCCTTCAGTTTGTCATTTCTTCCTCATGGTAATTCTGAACCTGCCCTCATATATCCTGCTTATAGAACCTTCAGACCATATTCGCATGTCATCTTGCTCATTTGCTTTTACTGCAAGATTATTTCTTCCCAAGTGAGTTATGTTTCATAGGAACATCCACAGCACAGGCAAAATGTATTATTTATGAGTCTGGGTTGACAGAGATTGTAGCTATCATACGTACTCATTGCAATCTAAAAATGATAAAGAAAGAATTGGATTTTATTCTTGAATAGGATCAAGGTCTGGCTTTTGAAACTTGCTTTTGGATTCCTCCAGGCCAGGCCTGGTAACTTGCAATTTATCATCCAGGAGATGACTGGTAAAGTCCTATCTCAATACATCATTGGCATCATGATTCCTTGATAATGTACTACTAAGCGTCACCTGTCGGTTGAGTACCATGGATCAGAGTCACCACTGCATCTATTTATTAGCACTATGTGTCACTGCAGAGTCACATCTGAGGGTCATGAACCCAGAGAGATGCTGAGGTTTCATTGTGATAAGTCATATCTTTAATAACAAGTTGAACTTGTTCTGTGGGCCCTCAAACAGCAACACGGATGATTTCAATAGGGATATAGATATTATTTATGTTATTAAAAAACAACTAGAAATTTTAATATAAATTTTATTTCAAAATGTGTGTTGCTCATAACATGATTCATACAGTATCCTAGCTGTCAGAGACAACATAATGTTTATTAATCACGACTTATTGATAATAATGGTTTAGGTTGGATTAATAAGCCTAACTCTTAGATCGGAGGTATTTTATATGAACAATAGATGATAGTTTTGTTAACTTGCTTTTCCTTCCTCTTCTGTCTAGATATATAACACTTTCTTTCCTCTAAGCTTAAAAATGCAAAGCCTTTGCAGGAAAAATTGTCCTTGGAAAACTCAGTTGATTTATGTTATTTGTACAATAGCCTCTCCCTGTTGGATTATTCATTTACATCACTCTGTCTAAAGGACCCATTTCGTCTTACATAGTCCTGTCTGTGAAAACCTGCCTTCCAGAGCAAAGGAGAAATAGCCACATTTCATTTTTCCATTGAGATGTTATTTTGTGACAGTTTTGCTACCACCTCATAAGAATAATATAATTATTCCTGTTGTTAGAAGAAGAGTACTCGGAGAAGATATATGCCCGGAAATGATCCAAAGAAAGAAATCATTCAAGAGAAGAATCTTGGTTTTTTGAAAGGCAAGGGACATTCATTGTTCATGCTAATCCTGGCATTAAAAACCTATGCTAACACCAATAATAACATTACAAGGAAGCATACTTTCACTGAATCATATTACTAAGTATGAAGAAGTAATTCATTTAAGAATAATGACTGTTTATTGATTCTCTAAATTAGTAGGAATTTTACAATCTGCTTTTGCAGACTTGTGAAAATGTGTTTACTATTCATCTGTCTGGAAAAAGAATGGGTTATATTCCTAGTTTTATTTGCATGTTTATCTGCTTGTTTAGAGGAGAAGGATTGAGACAGGGTCTTACCTTGTACCTCAGGCTAGCCTGAAACTCACTCCGATAGCCATGGCTGACCTTGAATTCATGGTAATGTTCCTGCCTCAGTCTCCCACGTGCTTGTATAACAGGCATGGGCCACCACACTTAGGCTTCTAAAAGCTATTTTAATAAATTTCTTGTACTGATTCTATTTTTACTTAGAAAGTGTGAACTAGCGTTGAAGAACAAACAAGGATGAATCCCTAGATTCATAATAAGAACTTTCTCTTCTTAACTTGTATCTTAGGGAGGAAAGCTGAGATCAGAGCTGTGGTGAGAGACATAGCAAAAGTAGACTTTGTGAGCCCTAACCTGTTCCTATCATTTCCCGTGTCCGACTCAGGAAGATGAGCCATGGAGAATGGCATTAGATGGTGGCTTGTTTGTCTTTTCTTTCTCAGTAAAGATCAAAACTATTTTAATTAAGCAATTAATGTTTATTTTTTCCCTGTTTGTTTAGTCTATATTAAGGGAACAGTTCTGAAACACACACACACACACACACACACACACACACACACACACACACACA
>CABHPH010148677.1:22780-39874 GCA_902168325.1 Peromyscus nudipes | reverse complement strand
CACACACACACACACACACACACACACACACACACACACACACACACGGCTAAGGGCTTGTTGCCCTTGTTGATAAACAGTTCTTAAACTGGTGGTCTCACTGTATGACCAGAGGTAGATTATTTATATAGAAAGGATGAGTGTAGCAAGGCCCATGTGTTAAAGTCTTGGCTGCCAGCCTGTGGTGCCTTTGTGAGGGATTAGAGCCTTGGAACTTAGGATCTGATAAAAGGTCATTAGTAACAAGCCCTTAGAAGTAGTCTTGGGACCATGACCCTTTTCTGTGACTCTGTTTGTTCCTTGGTCATGAAACCGGTGCCTTCTTCACAATGCACCCCCACATACCATGCAGACTCTACAGAATTCATAGATCAAAGCCCAGAAACGGTGGCCTGAAATCAGCCCTTCCTGAAATCAATCACTTAGGTTGATTACCTCAGGTATTTTGTTGGCGACTCATACATATACTCTGTCAGATGATCCTCCATTTTCTGTAGAAGAAATTATGAACAGGTGAGAGGGGCAGTGAGCAGTGGATTTATCAGGGAAGTTGTAAACACATCTGCTATTGGATGCTGGTAGATGGAAGGAGAGGAAACTCCACAGGGCATCAACTATTCATTGTTAATAATTGTCTTCCACGGTGTGTTGAAATATGATGACACCCTGATCAGTAATCTATAGAAGAATGTTTACATCACAAGGGAATTGAGTAAAACCAAATATTTATCATGTATGTTTTGGCAGGGGAATGGAAATCGAGGAGAGGTTATCCAGCAAATGAATTTAAAATAGCGGTTATCATCATTTATTGATTAAACTGTTGGTATTTGCTATGCCATGAAAACTTTGTATATATTCCACTTTATTTACTGTTTAGTGGTATATGCAAATAATCATGCATTATGCACATTATACATATATAATACTTAATTATGTACAAAAGTATTATAAGTAATTCTCCTATGGCATAAAATCTGTATCAGAATATCCAACTTTATAATCGGAGCAGTGGTAATTTAACTAACCTCCTGAGAGTAATAATTAGTAGTTGAAAGACTCTGAAATGAGAAAGTATGTCTCCCTTGAAATGGGACCTGAAGATCATACTTATATCTGACATGCTACCTGTGGCATTCAGGGTTTTATATTGTTTGATAAAATTATATTATTTATGATAGACATTCAAAATGTACATTTCAAGACATAATGTTGCTTTCATTATGATATTATGGATGTCTATTTTAAAAAATTTCTTTCCACATGTTTATTTTACCTCACCTTCTCATTTAAGATGTACTCATTCATGGGCCTATGAGTCCTTCTTCCTCTTCACTTAGTTTAAAATTCCATCTCATTAAAAAAAAAAAGGCGTTGCTTTGGAAAATGTCAGGTAGGTCCAGAATCTGTTTTCCAATCACATGCCAAACGTAGCAGAACCTCTCAGACTTAACTACTGTGGAACTTTGGGGACTATTGAAGGCTTGGAGAAGAATTGCATTCAATCTCAGCTCTTGTCACATGTAATACAAATTTTATGCTGTTTTAACACAACACCTGATATAATTATTTTATAAAAGATTTATTTTGGTTCTCAATTTTCTGGTTGTGGTTTATAACCAATGGACCCTGTTAGTTGGGAGTGTGTGCTAGATAGAAAACAGAAGTCCTATAATTGTGTGTGTGTGTGTGTGTGTGTGTGTACCTTGGAAAGGGCACTGGTACCCTGGCCCTTTATTGTTCACATGCTGCCATGATTCTCGCTCCTTCCTCCACCATGCTCTCCCCTGCCATGATATACTGCTTAGTCAAAGGCTCCAAGGCAATAATCCCAGTCAACTGTAGCCTGAAAACCTCCAAACTGGACACTAAGGGAAAGCTCTCCTCCTCTACAGATGATACTTAGGTGCTTTGTTGTAACAACAAAGATCAGGGGAATGGGTTTCTCATTTTGCAAGATCAGAGGAAGTGCATGGAACTAGAACCCTCCAGTGCCTACAAGAAGCTAAACACTTCCTGCACACTGAACCTCATAGTCCCTAATGGTGTGTGTGTGTGTGTGTGTGTGTGTGTGTGTGTGTGTGTGTCTGTGACCACCACAGCCAGCAGAGTGTCCATTTGTGAGCACAAGAAGGAAGTTTGGTTCAACATGACTCAGTAGCTGGTGTTGGTTCAAACTTTGAGAGTCTGACACTGGGCAGTTTATTTTAGGCATGTTTAAGCACAGCACAATTTGGAACAGCACAGAACCCAAATAGTATCACAGCCAAGTTTTTGTCATTGCTGATGGTTCTCAACTGTTTTCACTCCTTTCTTCTGATTTCCTGCTTTCTGTTCTTCTAACTCAGTCTAGGAAATGCTGCCTTGTGCATAAATCTCACACGTTAATGTTGTGCTTTTGAAAATGCAGACTGTGCTGCCGCTGAAGAATCGTGAAATCAATTTAGTAAGACTTGATAACATCAAACTGTGAACTGCTGCATTGGTTTTCTTAATTTCTTCTGTGCCCCGCTAATATGAAGAAAATATATTTTGAAATTCAGCCAACTATTTTGAAATATTATCGCATCTAAGCGTTATAAATCCATTAGAAACACCTCATTGGATTCACTGTTTTCCATTTTCCTAATAAGATGATTTCAATGTTTATTCAGTGTAAGAGCAAATGTTTTCTAAGAAGCACAACCTTCAGGCAGAAGAAAAGTAGTTTACAACATAATCAATGCCATCTGATTAGTCATAATCTAAGTTATTAGCACATGTTAACCTAAAAATCAACCAACATGCTTGGCACTCAAGGGCATACATTATTATATTAATGGTTTACTTTCAATATCTAAACAAGTTCAATTACAGCTAAAATGCTTGTAGAGCCAATTAATAATGTAATAATTATCACAAATATAATTTTAAAGCCTTCACATTAATTTAATAAAAGCTTATGTAAATATGGTATGTTTGCATATTATCAATATGTAGTCTATGTATATACAGAAGTTATGTATGGCATATTATGAGAACATTAATATTTTCCAGATGTAGCTTATGTGTGTATATGTATTTGGCTTACAATTAAAAAAAAGCCTTAAATATAAAATCATCAGAAAGGCTTAATGCTTCCTGGAAGGATATGCCTAATTTCATTTTATCTGTTATATCTATAAATAAAGCTGGCCATAAGAGATAACAGTTCATCAATATGTTAATTAACCAACTTAAGATATTAGATTAAAAAGTAAAAAACATATTTGAGTAGTCTTTTAGATAAAACAGATATAGAATGAAAAATAACCAGAGTAAAGTGAAGCTGCTTTATCTAAACAAAATTAATTTGGAAAGTTGTTTTAATGTAGATAACAACATAAAATTTCCAGGGGAGACAAATTTGATTTAACCAACATCAGAAGGCCAATTCCTGATGAAAAAAATAATTCACAAATGCCCCCTATGTCAACCTCATGACCTGAATCGTCAGTTTTCACACATATAAACCCAAGTAATGCTATTGACTAAATGACTTGTATCAAATGCAAACAATGTAGTTAGAAATATCTATCCTAAAGGTTGGTTAGGATGTAGAAAAATCATAAAAGACTTTCTGTCATTCTAAAGGTACAAATGTCTTTAACATCAGAATTTGGTTTGGTTTTGTCCTCTAGCAGCTTGTGTGTCCATGGGTGAGGTGTGAGGGGATGTGTATGCAGTGTGTGTGTGTGTGTGTGTGTGTGTGTGTGTGTGTGTATGTGTGTATGTATTTATATTTGGTATTTGTCAGCAGGTGAGGTAGGTGTCTGTGTGTGTACTTATGTGTGGTACCTGTCAGTGGGTGAGATGTGTTTGTGTGTGTATATGTGTGGTATTTGTCAGTGGGTGAGGTAGGTGTGTGCGTGTGTGTGTGTGTGTGTGTGTGTGTGTGTGTGTGTGTATGTGTGTTCCACATCAACTACAAAGAACTCTAACTTGTGAGAATACTCAATGATAGGGACTACTTTACAGAAAATAGATGTGGGATAATATAGAATAAAGGTAAATGTCTCAGACAAGAATAAGAAAAATATAACTTTTAAACAAACTTTTAACAGGCTTTTGAGAATTTTCTTTTCTTTTTTTTAAAAAAAATATTTATTTATTTATTATGTATACAGTGTTCTGTCTGCATGTTTGCCTACAGGCCAGAAGAGGGCACCAGATCTCATTACAGATGGTTGTGAGCCACCATGTGGTTGCTGGGAATTGAACTCAGGACCTCTGGAAGAGCAGCCAGTGCCCTTAACTGTTGAGCCATCTCTCCAGCCCCTGAGAATTTTCTTCAATGAACAAATCCACATGTTGAAGATGAGAACTCCAGTGACAAGTTATAAAAATGAAAACTGAAACAAGTGAGGGATCTGAGGATTCCAAAACACAAAGAGTTGTCAAGCCTGAAGCTCAGGGAATAATGATAAGAAGTCACTGAGCCACTGTCAGGCAGATGCTGGTAGAGGCCTCTGATGGAGAGCAGAAAGGAAAAAACAAAACAAAACAAAACAAAACAAAAACAAAACAAACAAAAACCCCAGAGCCTTACATCAATGACAATTTTATACCGTTAGATTGAAATTTCCCATTTGGCTAACTAAAGCATTTAACTATTTCTCTTAAGATATTTCTTATCTATTTCTCTTTGTTTCTCTGAAGTGTCCACTTTTATCTGTCAGAGACAATGTGATACAGTACCAAAACCTGGCACAGTCTCCTTGCTAGATCCCAGGTCCTAACTGCTACATGAGTTTGAATAATTTCCTGGGACTTGGACTCATGTGGAATGAAAATCTTCTGAGTGGGTTCAATTACCATGCTAGTTCCACTGTAGAAAGTCTTTATTTCTCATAGTGTGTTTCTAAGATCTAAAAATTGCTCTATTACATTTCCGTATCTTTTATGTCCATGCATGATTTAACATCCACCTTTAGGTAGCTTTAGCATGATGAATCATAGTTCCTGGGAGGTCCTCACTGTTTCCATGTTTGTGACAACTTTGGTTTGGTTATTTGGTTATCTTTTAGTAGGATTGAACTTTATCCGTATGACTTTGTGAATTCATAGAGTTTTAAATTAAATGCCCATGCCAGGCAGCGGTAGCGCACGCCTTTAATCCCAGCACTTGGGAGGCAGAGCCAGGTGGACCTCTGTGAATTCAAGGCCAGCCTGGTCTATAGAGCGAGATCCAGGACAGGCACCAAAACTACACAGAGAAACCCTGTCTCGAAAAACAAACAACAAAAAAAATTAAATGCCCACAAATCCTTCGTACGATCTCAGCAATAAAAGTGGTAAATATTATTTCTTCCTGAAAATCAGCATGACTTTTCTTGCACTGGTCCGCTGCTGGCAGACTTGAGTTACCACAGCCGGAAGTGAAGCTGAGTTTAGGTGTTACCATTACTTCTTTCTGCAACCAGCAACAGTCTGTGCAGACAAAAAGAATGTAATAGCTGGATGCTGAGGAGAGATGCTATGACACGCTGGACATGGAGGGGTCCTCACTCTCATGAACTCACACCAGCCATGGTTACTTGCACAAGATCAAGCCAGTCACCATTCCAGCACAGATGTGGCCCCACAGGGCTGGGACCAGCACAGGTCCCGCCCCTTACTGTAGAGCTGTTGGTAGATGGTAACTATTGGGAGAAGAGGAATAATTTTTTTTAAAAAATGTGGCTATTTTCTCATGCACCAGCGGATGACCTCATACCATTCACGTGTGAGATGTACTAATTGGACTCGTGAGTGGTTAGGAAGAAGTAGAGGATAGGAAGTTTGGAGAGGGATGTACTGCAGGGGGCACAGGAAGAGTGTACAGGGAGGCAGTGTGCATATGTTATCACATTCCTTTATATGTATGTATGGAATCCTCAAGAATAAAGAAAAATAATAAAATTCAATTTTCCCTCGGTTTGGGTTTTCTTTATTGATTCTATTTCCACTTGCAAGTATTGAACTTTTTTCTTCATTTCATTCCATTGTTTATGTTTTCATATATTTCTTTATTCATTTCCTCTTTAAGAACCTTTAACATATTCATAAAGGCTACTTTGAAGTCCTTGTCTTTGGCTTCAGCTGTAATGAATTTTTCGGGGTCTGCTATGGTATGGTTGTTGGGCTAAAGTGGAGACATACTGTCCTGGCTATTATTTGTCATGTTTTTATGCTGGTGTCTAGGCATCTTGGTTTGGGATGATTGTAATTCTAGGTGCTGATATTTGGTCTTGTCTTTGTCGGGTGAGTGTTTTGTTATTTGGTTTCTGTTGCTGTTTCTGGTTCTTAGAGTGCAGTGGCTGTGTGTTGTCTGGTAAGGAGTGCTTCTGAGATCCCCCTAGGTGTGTTCCAGGTAAAATGTGTTTCTAAGTATTGGGAGCTGATACTTAGGAATGGGCAGACACTGATGGTGTGCATCTGCAGGAGGAAAGCAGTGTGTGTCACCAGGATCTGCTTAGTTCCCTGGGGGCGGGGCCGGAGAGGGAGGAGAGGCCACAGCTGGCAGCCTGCTACAGAGCTGGGGATGAGACTGGGGGATTGGATTTAGAGGAGAGAAGCGAGAGTGAAGGTCTTCCTCACCTACCTGCTCCCCTCAGAAGAGCTCTTAAGAGATGGGAAGAACAGAAAAAGGGGGTAAATGGAGTACACGTGACAGAAAGCAGAAGTGGGGGTACTGGGGCCCAGTGAGACCAGAAAGAATGCAGCAGGAGGAGGGTGGGAGAGGGGGGTGGGGGAGTTGGCCCACCAGGAAGAGCAAAGCATCTACAAAGATCTCCTAATGAAACGTACGACTTTGTATTCTTGGTTGGTTTTTAAAAAAGAAAACATGAAGTTGGTTGAGTAGGGAAGGGGTGTGGGTCTGGGAAGAGTTGGAGGAGGGCGGTGAATAGATCAAAACACATTATACAAAACTTTTAAAGAACTAATAATTTTTTAAAAATTAGAAAAACAGCCAGATGGTGGTAGCACACGCCTTTAATCCCAGCAATCAGGAGGTAGAACCAGGCAGATCTCTGTGAGTTTGAGGCCAGCCTGGTCTACAGAGTGAGATCCAGGACAGGCTCCAAAGCTACACAGAGAAACCCTGTTTTGAAAAAACCAAAGAAAGAAAATAGAAAAAAAAATTAGAAAAACAAAAGAAAGACTGCTATATATAAACTCCAAGAAAGGAATACAATGGAAGAGAGCCCTGCTGCAGTTTGATCTGGGATTTCTATCCTCCATAGTGTGGCAAGGTGAGTGAGCTCTTAAGGCATGCAGCTGGTGGCACCTGACCATGGTGGACCTCGAGAAATCTCCTGGAGAATGCAGAAGCAAAAATAACTGGCTTCATTTAATATAAGACATTCATAAGGCTTGACTGTGAAAATCCCTTGAGCAGCAGAGAAGAGGGAACATGTTCTTTAGAATTCCATGAGCTTATTTAACTGTGACTTTTCCACTACCCAAGATGGATTTTAAGGATTTAGGGTCTGATAGAAACACTTGGAGGAGTGTGGTGGTATTCATTAGCAGAAATACAAACAGTGACTTTCAACCTCATCTCATTACATAGAACTTTGCCAAAATCCAAGTTCTATCTAAAATAATTGTGCAGATTAACTGCACAATTAACAATATCAATGCAGATAATGAGGATTACAATAAAAACATTCTCAGGCTGAGATAAATGGAGAAGCACTAGTACACTTCAAGTCCCTTATAAATATTCATAAGGCATTTGAGAAATCACTATGGAATATTGTTGTCCTGTTTGGTATGGTCTCAAAATATTTTCTTTCCATTTTAAATCAGTGAGAACAGTGAATTCGGCCTCTAGATAAAATTGAATTTTGTTTTTCAATCCCATTAGAAACATTTAACAAATTATACCATAAAATAACATTCATTAAAGACATTAAAGATCTTTGGAAAGAATAAGTGGAGGCTAAAAAATATTCAGGAGTAGAAGAGAGGATGTGTTGGTCAGCTGAGATGAAACTACACATCATGTCCCTACTGGGTACACAGGAATGCTGGGAATACAGACCAACAAAACATGGGGACACGACACTGATGTTCTCTCCAGTCTGGCTTGATGATGCTGGCAAGTTGAGGGACTCTCAGGGAAATGTCACTACATGTCAACACATATGTCAATTGTATCTGAAGGAAGTGAGGGCTCAGAGCTAAGCAGAAAACATCTGTGAGACAAAGTTCAAGCATTTCTGGTACAGGCTCCAGGCTAACATTCAGTCCCAGAACAGTGGACATAGAGTTAGACTATTTGCTTTACCAGATCAAAAGCCAGCCTCTGTGCTCTGAACTCCTTAGCATTGTGTTGAGTAAAGAAAAATGTGGTCCTCTGAGGGAAAATGGCCTTAGACAGAGACAACAGTTGGGTCATTCCCAGTTTCTGCCTCAAGGTGCAAAGTGGTCCCATAGAAAGGGAGGAGAAAGCCAAGGGCAACAGAATCATGCTTTAATTTGACAGCTGTTAATGCTTGCCAGGGTTTGATTTTGAGATTGTGATTAATTTGTTCCATAAAATATTTCTGCTTTTCAATATCTGACAAAGTAGACGTGATAATGGTAAAATGTATGATTTTGAAATTTATAAAATACAATTGAACTCCAGACGTGAAGAATACAAGAACGTGAAGGATAAAATTCAAAAAGAACTATGATTCATCGCTTTATAGACACTGCTAAAAAGCAAAGAAGGTAAGAAAATAATAACATGCCAGAGGAAGAGGACACACTTCCTTCAAAGAAGCAGCAATTAAGTGGGGCGCAGCGGCACACACCTGTCACAGACGCCTGAGGTGTAGGCAGAGGATGCTACGTTTGAGACCAGCCTGGAGTACATAGCCAGTGTCTATCTTGAAAACAGAAACAAGATAAAGAAAACAAAAAAATACTTTGATAACAGATTTCATTAGGAATGATGTAAAACAGAAGGCCAGAGAGACCCAGGTTGCTAATGGTATACGCTAAGGGCATGATGATACCCGATAGATACCTACCAGTAAGTCACTCTACCCATCTCCATGGGTCTTTCGAACTTATGTGCATCTTCTAAGCAGAAACAGGAAGCATTTTTGTTTTATCTTCTGTTATATTTTTAAAGATGTTCATGCTTCAAATATCCTTGTAGGATTCACAGGGTTTGGGGGCAGACAGAAGTTATATGAGATAAAACATCTTTTTTGCCCATTGAAATTGTGTAGACAGCTAGCAGCCTATTCAAAGATTCGAAGGCCAAATGATTCTAGGCTTGGATGGCCTCACCCGTTTCACACACTTGTTGGATATGGAGTACAGGAGGCACTCTCCATCACACCAACAAGACCCAGTACAGGACAGCGTCACGTGATTCCCCATGGTAAGCTTGATCTCTGCCCCAGGTTTGTGACTTCTACCAGCATCCATGAGATTGTGACAAACTTGATAGATGATAAAGAGAATCTCAAAATCATCACAATTCTGCATAAAAATATTCTTGTAAAGAATTGAAGCAAAAACCAAATGAAACAAAAAATAGTACTGGTCAAAAGAATGGGTAGAAGTAGTTTGGCTTGTTTTTCTTTGAAAGAAAAATAGAGTACTGTGCCAAGAGTCCATAAGAATCATCCTAAATGAATGCACTACTCTTTGGTCAGCCAGGTTAGTCACTAACCCCATCATCAATAATGAGAGTGATGATTTTCTTATCTTACAAATTTGCTATCCTTCCCCCCCCCCTCCTTTAAAAAGAAACTTCAATATAGCTGGATGCTGATATAAGACTTGTAAAGACTCGGGAATCATGAGACTAAGCATTCTCTAACTTGGTCAAGGAAGGAGCAGCTTAAGTTCATCGTTGTGTACTTCCTTGGCTCTGAGTGCGTTGTCTTTACTAATACACAGTTCGAGTTTTAAGCCAGACAAGGTTTTATTTGCTTGAAGGACATCCAGTAATCTGTGCAGAAGCTGAAGCCCGGAAGTCCCATCAACTGCTTCAAGGATAAGCAGAGGGGATGGGAGCCTTCTTCTTGGGGCAGAATGCAATCCATCATTACAAACTCACCAGCTGCTTGTTCACAGGGAGTCAATGCAATCCTCAAGCCCATTCCTCCCTAAGCCGATCTCTGCTTTATCTCTCCCAGAAATCAAATTATTTTGAACTGTGGGAAACTGAACCCTGTAAAAAGAAAGAAAAATTTATACTGGACAAATCGCAGGTTTATTTAACTCAGGACTTTGATTTTTCTAATGATGTTAGCAGACAGTGTGGGAGAGCCTATGATGATGTTTCTTTGAGGTTTACATAAAAAAAATTCATGTAGCAATTAAATTGGCTTAATTAGTTTTTGCTTAGAGCATTGGGAAAGAATTTAAGGATTGCTCAGTTCCTGATGCCTTATAAAGTATTACTCAATAAACAACAAGAATATTATTATAATATACAACATATACTATAACGTCATAATATTCTTTTAACTTTTTTCTCTATTTGGCTGCAAGTAGTTGAGTGTAGGCACAGAGGTGGCTCAGTGGTTTGCACATGATGTGTTGACTGACATAATTAAAACTGGTTTCTCAATGTCCTTAAAGCTGCCTGTGGTAGAGATGGCATGATGATTTTATGTAAGTTATGCTCACTTCCAAAGGTTTAAAGGCTATGATATACAGATATATTTTAGTTGGCTTTCAAAGTGTTTTGAATTAATTGAAAGAAAAGTATGAAAAAATCTGATATTTATTTATTTGTTTGTTTGTTTGTTTGTTTTTCTAGACAGAGTTTCTTTGTGTAGCCCTGGCTGACCTGGAACTCTCTCTGTAGACCAGGCTGATCTTTTTTTTTTTTTTAATGATTTATTTATTTTTATTTTAGGCGCATTTGTATTTTGTCAGCAGGTATGTCTGTGTGAGTATCAGATCCACTGGAGATGGAGTTACAGGCAGTTGTGAGCTGCCATGTGGGTGCTGGGAATCGAACCCAGATCTCCTGGGAGAACAGCCAGTGCTCTTAACCTCTGAGCCATCTCTCCAGCCCCCAGGCTGATCTTGAACCCAGAAGATCCACCTGCCACTGCCTCCCAAGTGTTGGGATTAAAGGCATGTACCACCACTGCCTGGCTGGTTTTATTTTTTTTGAAAGTCAATTATTTCTTGTACTACTTCTTGAAAGTACAGACAGTTTGGTTTCATATATGTCTATCAAAAATATGCTTAGGTGTTTAATACAGAATTACCCTCTTAAGAATGTGTGGTGTACATTTTACATCAAACATCTTGCACCTATGTTTTCATTATTTTTCTAGTAGCAGTATTAAAAATCAATTGTAAGTTGCTGCTTACTTAAAACACAGTATTCTGCAGTAGGACACTGTTTCTCTGTGCATAGCTCCTATCATAACTAGAAAGATAACAGATGCTGACCTAAAATATTGAGTGTGTGTTCTTTGTGTTTTGCTTCACATGAGGACTTCTTCAGAATTAACACATGAAAATGATTCCACTTATCTTAAAAAGATTGTTTAAGGAATCTGTACCTTGCATAGCCTCTAGAAAGGAGAAAGTTTTTCTAAACAAATTCCCTGTACTTCACAGGTAGGTCTTGCTGTACCTCAAGTACTAGATGAAGAAAAGGTATCTAATAGGGAGAAAGAATATTCACAAATTATATGGAATGCTTTTGTTGTCAAACAGTGGAAAGTGAGCAGGGGTGTGAGCTGCACAAAGAGACTCTGTGTGCCCACGAGGTACCACAGAGTGATATAGAAATATAGGATATAGATATGATAGGATAAAAGGGTAGATTATTGAATCTACTTCTAAAGAGCAACAGCTTGCTTAAAATATTTTACATTGCTATGGATTTTAGTTTATTGATCCAAATTTAAAGTTAATTTTGTTATACTGTATGTGTATTTTTACTCTTATTTAAGATATTATGTTTATACAACTCATGTAAAATTGTAATGTATCATTAAGAAATACAGATTAATAGTTAATCATCTATGATAATCAAACTTGTAGTCATATTAGTCAAGTTTTCTAGATATACATAGATATATTTCAGTTAGGTAGGTAATCTTCAAACACTTCAAAGAGCTACAGAATATGGCATTTAAAATGTTTTAAGAACTTTGACTTTCTGGACATTGAGACATGTCTGCTCCTGGAAGCACCAATCTATGTCAGAGAAGATAGTGGACATTGAAGAAACTCATTATGGAGTTTACTTTATTTGTGGCAAAAGTTAACCATGGGGCAAAAAGTGCCCTTGCATCAACTGCTTGTATGTTGTATAAACTGGGCATACAAGACACATAGGAAAATGACCACTAAATTTGCCAAAACAGGGTGAAATGGTCCTTGAGGTTCCTGCCTCACAGAGGAGACTACAAGATATTCTACAGGATACAGAGAGAAGCTACTAAAAACTCTAAGCCTATAGGCCGAAGATAGATGCTCCGACATTGCAGAGGAACTTTGGATGACTGTCCAGGAAGGTAGCTGTCTGTCATTTCCAGAATTTAGGAAATTGCTTACAATGCATTTCCTGTTTACCTAGGTAATATTATATCCATCTGTGGTCTTTGATGTAGTTGAAGACTAGATAGTTATAATTTTCCTTGGTTATGATAAAAGATAAATTAGATATGAAACTTTAGATTCACAAATATAGGATAGATAAAATATTTTCTTTAATTTTGCCAAATACAAGTAGACTAGATATTGTAACTGTAATTCTTGCTTGATAACTGTTTTATTATATGTAATTTAACTATGTTAAAGTTAAAACCTTCCTTTTTGATTAGACAGAAAAGGGGAGGTGCTGTGGATGTCTTTCTGTATGCTGTGAATATGTGTTGCTCTGATTGGTTGATAAATAAAATGCTGATTGGCCAGTAGCCAGGCAGGAAGTATAGAATAGGTGGGATAAGCAGAGAGGAGAATTCTGGGAAGAGGAAGGCTGAGTCAGGAGTAGCCAGCCAGATGCAGAGGAAGCAAGATATGAAGGCAGAACTGAGAAAAGGTACCAAGTCATGTGGCTAAACATAAATAAGAATTATGGGTTAATTTAAGTGTAAGAGCTAGTCAGTAATAAGCTTGAGCTAATGGCCATACAGCTCGTAAATAATATAAATCTCTGTGTGTTTACTTGGGTCCAAGCAGCTGCAGGACTGATGGAAGAGAGAGATTTGTCCTGACCATGGGCCAGGCGGGACACAGAAAAACTTCCAGCTACAACAGAGAGGCAGTTAATTCTCAGTGTCTTTGATAAAGAAATAACTTGTATATATTAAGAGGACAAAATTAAAAATCCAAAGGTAAAACACAGCCAAAACAAAACAGAACAAAATCTGGAATACAGAGGTTTGGAAAAGTGTCTTAGAAATAACTTCCTGTTTTTTGTTCTGTGGCACAAGTGTGTACTTCTGTGTTTTGTTTTGTCCCTAAAGCACACTTTGTGACTGTGCTGGATAGTTTTATGTCAATTCAACACAAGTTAAAGTCAGAGGGGGGGACTTCAGTGAAAATGCTTCCATAAGATGGGGCACTAAGCAAGCCTGTTGGGCATTTTCCTAATGAGTGATTGATCTGGGATAGTCCGGCCTATTGTGGGTGGTTCCATCCCTGGGCTGGTGGTCCTGGGTTCTATAAGAAAGCAGGCTGAGCAAGGCATGATGAGCAAGCTAGTCAGCAGCACTCTTCCACGGCCTCTGCATTAGCTTCTGCCTCCTGGTTCCTGCCCTGCTTGAATTCCTGTCCCAAATGCCTTGACAATGAATTGGATGTGGAAGTATAAGGCGAATAAACCCTTTCCTCCCCAAGTTCCTTTGCTCTTGGTTTTTCATCACAGCAATAGTGACCTTAACTAATACAGTGATAGATTTAATTTCACCTTGAATTCCTGCACAAATAATTCAGTATAAATACATGGAGTGCACAGATAAAATCAGCATGAATATAGGATCTGGCAACTGGAAACCTAGTGAGGTTCTGTGTCAAGGAGTTCCTTATTAACCTCAATGAAAAGCAGTACCAGACCTGTTCTAGATGAGCGGATGCTAGCACTGCTGAGCACCCTTGTTGATCATGTTAGGAGCCATCGTCTAACATCAGGATACTTAAGTCAGCTTCCCACCATCGTGACAAAAACCAAGATAAGTCAACATAATAACAGAAAAGGCTTATTCGACTCACAGTATCAGATATTTCAGTGTCTGTTTGCATTGGGACCATGGTAGCACAGGGCATCACTTCAGGGGCCTGTGATATCACAGGACATCACTGCAGGAGTCTGTGACATCACAGGGCATCACTGCAGGAGTCTTTGACATCACAGGACATCACTGCAGGAGCCTGTGACATCACAGGACATCACTGCAGGGGCCTGTGACATCACAGGACATCACTGCAGGGCCTGTGACATCACAGGACATCACTGCAGGAGTCTTTGACATCACAGGGCATCACTGCAGGAGCCTGTGACATCACAGGGCATCACTGCAGGGGCCTGTGACATCACAGGGCATCACTGCAGGAGCCTGTGACATCACAGGGCATCACTGCAGGAGCCTGTGACATCACAGGGCATCACTGCAGGGGCCTGTGACATCACAGGGCATCACTGCAGGGGCCTGTGACATCACAGGGCATCACTGCAGGAGCCTGTGACATCACAGGACATCACTGCAGGGGCCTGTGACATCACAGGTCATCACTGCAGGAGCCTGTGACACCACAGGTCATCACTGTAGGAGCCTGTGACATCACAGGCCATCACTGCAGGAGCCTGTGACATCACAGGGCATCACTGCAGGAGTCTTTGACATCACAGGACATCACTGCAGTGGCCTGTGACATCACAGGGCATCACTGCAGGGGCCTGTGACATCACAGGGCATCACTGCAGGAGTCTGAGGCAGTGCATCTCTGTTCTCTACAGGGTGGTCAGGAAGCAAGACAAGAAAGAGAGACAGGAAGGAGCTGGGGTCCCAATATTCTCTTTCAAGGGCTCAATTCCAATCATGTGACTTGTTCAACTGAGTCCCATCTCTTGAATCCTCTGCTGTCTCTCAATAAGATCAAAAGCTGGATGGAAGTCAAGCCCTCTCAGCACATGGGCCTTCCAGGAGAATTCATTGTCCAAATTATAGCACGTGCTATGAACAGATGTATGTATGAATGGATGGATGGATGGACAGACAGACAAAAGATACACAGATGCAGGGCCTTTGCTATTAGAGTAACCTGAAAACTGTCCGAAAGCTGATTTTCCTATTGTATTTAAGTTGAAACATAAATAAAAGGAAAAGGTTTTATTTTCTTCTTGTTGCCCATAAACGATTTAAGCAAAAGTCATGTAAATGTTAAATTCCAGCTTTCTGCGAGAGTGGATTAAATACTATGTTTTACTTGTTTAGTATTTGTACCAAGTCAGGCTTTACCCAGGCTGATAGACATTCCACGTGCCTGCTCTGCTTTTACTCAGGCTTTGTAACTATGAGCAGGACTCATTGAGATCCCAGTAAACAACCTGGTCTGGAGCTTGCTAATTTTTCGAAGTAGTTTGTCATTTATTATTTTATTACTTAATCAAACGCACCTCCCCAATTGCCATGTGGAGTTATCATTTGTAAGTTCTTTACCAAGGGAGAGCCTGAGACAGAGAAAAATTGAAATTAAATGGATAGTGAGAGATCACCAAGGTGTAAGTGGGGGTCAGTGAAAGCAGTGCCCTCTGCTTTCTAACTCACATCACATCACTAGTGTTGCGTCCTTACGCGGTGTGTGTTTCATCATGGGTCTTCTGCAGGGACATGTTCTTATACTGGGATCATCTTTGAAATTAGGGTGATGCATTCAAAGTCAAGTAAGAACATTAGATGGGGCTGGACACATGATAAATTAAGAGTCATATTTTTTACTAATGCCTTTGAGTATATTCACACACTTTCTATGCAATATAAAGTTGAATACTTTTTCAAATAAAAATTTTTGTCTCTTATATCCACATGGAATTTAGCTTTTATCCCCACCCCCAATGCTAAGGAATATTTTAGATACACATCTCACAGTTCTAGTGGTTTATCATGAAACCTTCTAACCATTTAATGTTTCTCTATTTTTATTCTATAACCGTCTTGGATGTCATAAATAAAAATAATTACTTTTAGCACATCAAAAATACTAATCTCTTCCATGTGCTCTTTGTGAATTCCATTTTCCACCTAAATTGGTTTGTATTATATCAAAGTAGCAGTGGTAACATGAATGGCCTGGGTGGGGTTAGGAGAGGTACATATATTGAAATTTTTATTTAGATATGAATACTAAACAAACTTGCCACATGGAGCGACTTCACCTTCTAAAGTTAAGTTTAGAGGAAAAAAATTCTTATAATTTTCCATAAAATTTCTTTTAAGTTGCCAATCACTTCTTGGAGCTCTTTGGCTCAAATATTAGATATTTTATCCAATTTCTTTTTGTGCAAATCCGGTTCTGAAAGTCTACACTGATAAATATCACAAGGAGAAAATTTACATGAACACGTAGACGATTTCAATCACACTAAGCTGGATCATCCAGCACATTTATTTAACGACAAAGAATCCATGCGTGTCCCTTTCTGTGACACCAGAAGATAAGCTTCTACAAAGATCTTTGATACTCGTAAAACAGCTTTAAACTAGGATTTAAAAATGTTTCACAACCACTAATCCCTGTAACACCTCAATAGATAAGGATTGTAAGTGGTGTTTTCTGAGAGGGCGAGCCTATCCATGGATGCCCCAAATTGCCAGAACTAGAAGCCAGCGTAGGAAATGGATTTTCTCTGCCCATCATTGCATAGCACTCATTCCAATCAGCGCCGCACAACGTTCTCCTAAGTGTCAGCCGTCAATCTGTGGTTCCACTTCAAAACAATAAGCAACTCAGTACCTTTTTCCCAATCAGACAACATATTAGGAAAGCAATGGGATATTCATCAGAGATCCAGGGATGCATGCTTGGAATTTTTCTTTTTGTTTAAAGGATTTGCCTCTTTTGCCTCTCTCTCTCTCTCTCTCTCTCTCTCTCTCTCTCTCTCTCTCTCTC
>CABHPH010148677.1:5726-22770 GCA_902168325.1 Peromyscus nudipes | reverse complement strand
TCTCTCTCTCTCTCTCTCTCTCTCTCTCTCTCTCTCTCTCTCTCTCTAATGTTCAAAAAATCATTTAGCAAAACATATCTTCAGAATTCACATCTGTGTATTGTGTATCCTGGTTATTTTAATTTTTCATGTAGTTATCACAACAAGGTGGTTGTTACTGGTCCCTGTGATCTCTGTTGAAAGAATTTGTACAAGTTCCAGAGCACAATACTAAATACTGACAGAGTGTCTAGTACAGCATCAGAGTGGACCAAGGCCACGGGTGGGCAAATGCTGTTTTCGAATGTCTCTGAAACAGACAGCCTTTCTGAAGGATATTTTCCTTTTCAAGGGCTTGACAGGCCCATTTTTATTTACCCTTAAGAGAGGAGACAATATTATGCTTTTGCTCTTTAACGTAATGGCTTCTAGGAGATTCGATTCTTCCAATCTTCCTGACAATTCAGGAAGTCGTGTCTCAACTCCTGTCTCACCACCGTGGAAAAAAAGCGAAACCACTGCTGTAGGGGGTGAAAACAGTAAAAGCACCTTGTTGCAAAACAAGTGAGAAACGTGTCAGCTACACCTAGAAATATTGCCGATATTTTATGTAAGAACCTTTGGCCGAAAAGTAAAGAAATACACTTTCACAGTAAAATTTATGGATATCACCTTCTATTAGCATAATCTGATTATATATGTTCTTGTCAGACACTGAATTCTAGTGTCACCACGTCTTTTTCAGCATGTTCTGTGTCGTTCTTGAATCTGTGGTAGTGGTGGTTTTACTCTCATGGTTAGGTCATGGTACCCAGGGCAGTGGAAATTGTTCAAGCGTGACCTAATCACCTAAGACAGATGGTTGCAAAATGGGTAGGATTCATGCTGAGTGAGCCAGACAAAAGCAAATGCCACTGCTGTGCACTATCCAAAGGGCCACTTGGTGACAATCCAAAGGGGACTCCCTCTGAGGGAAGCTGCAGGCCAAGGGCCATTGAGGGAGCTGGGACCTCTATTCTATAACACAAAAATGAAATTATTTTTTAACTACAAACGTAACAAATGGATTTCTCTTCAAAGTCTCCAGAAGAAAACAAAGCAGCTAAACCTTGACATTAGCTGGTTAAATCCAGGAAACATAGCTGTGCCTTATGTGCTTTTTAAAATTAAATTAATTGTGAAATCATGCTGACCTCTGTGTGCCTAATTGTCACATGTCACACAGAACAATTACACCGTGGTGGAAGGGAGTCCTCATACATGAGTAAATATATGTGCTTGAAATATTATAAATCTTTATTACTAAACATGAATTTGAGCATTTAAATTAGCTTCAAATTTTCCTAAATGAGGAACATAAAATATTTTAATTGGTTTAAGGATCAGGGATAAGAGTATTTTATACTTGACTCTTCAAAGATAACTGATACTCTCCAATTTTGAATTGAAGAAATGCGTTAGTTAAAAATTTAACTTTGCTAATTATTTTTTTACTTCATTTTAAACGTATTTCAAAAGATATTAATCTGTGGTGATATATTGTGTCCCTCAATATATTGTGCACCCTAATAAAGCTTATCTGAGAATCAGAGGAAAAAGCCAGCCACTATATTAAACATAGAAGTCAGGCAGTGGTAGCCTTTAATCCTAGCATTCAGGAGGCAGAGATCCATCTGGATCTCCGTGAGTTCAAGGCCACACTGGGAACAGAGCCAGGCGTGGCGGCACATGCCTTGAATTCCAACACTAGTTAACCATAAAGGTCTGGAGGTCTGTACAGACAGACAGGAAGTGACAGAGCTGGGCAGAAAGAGGAAGTGATGTAACTGGGTAGAGAGAAGAAGTAAGATGGCAGGGACAGAAAGGCATATAGGTGTGGGTACACAGGATAGGTCCTTTTGGAAGCTGAGGAGTCAGGACGTGTCTCACTGTCATGAAAATCCTTACGTTATCAAAACATCTTAAATGCCATATTCTGTAGGTCTCTGAAGTGTTTGAAGACCATACGTCTATTTAAAATATGTCTCTCTTTAATCTTGAAAACATACGTAACATGACTACAAGTTTGATTATTATAGATGACTAGCTACTAACCTGCATTCCTTAATTATACATTACATGGTTAAATGAGATGCATAGGTACAATACCTTAAACAAGAGTAGAAACATATGCAGTATGTTCTAACAAAAATAACCTTAAATTTATATCAACATAAAAAAATCCATACCAATGTAAAATATTTGAGATTGATAGTTGCTTTTTAGTTTAAAAGTACATTCAATAATCTACCCTTTTGTTCTATCATTCCTGTATCCCCCTTTTTATTTTCAGAAAGAGATCCTTGAATCCAACTTGCTTTGCTTAGTTTTTTCCCCTGACCATGACCAGTAACAATTTGCAGCCAACCCACTAAGTGATGACAAACATTTATAACTCAGAGAATGACCAAAACCAACCACCCCAACTCTTGAGAATGTGGCCATTGTGTTCTCCAAAATGCTTCCTGTTGTCTGGGATTGAAGACATCTTTAGGGAACCCTGAGAAAATTGGGATAATGATCAAGTCCTGGAAGAGCTAGCTGTTGTGTGATATTTTGTTTGTGTTCTGACAAATAAAGCTTGCCTGGAGATCAGAGGGTAGAGCTAGCCACTAATTAACCATAGAGGCCAGGTGGTGGTGGCTCATTCTTTTAATCCCAGCATTTGGGAGGCTCACACCTTTGATCCCAGTACTTAGGAGGCTCATGCCTTTGATCCTAGCACTTGGGAAGGTCATGCCTTTACTCCCAGCACAATTGGGAGGTGGAGACAGGAATATAAGGCAGGTGGAGACAGAATCTCAGCCCCATTCGGTCTGAGGATTTGTAGAGGTAGGAAGTCTCTAGTGGCTGCTGTTCTGCTTCTCTGAGCTTTCAGCTTTCACACTAATATCCGACTCCAGGTTTTTATTAATAAGACTAATTAGGATCATGCTTCAACTAACTGTATCATTTGTTGTCCAGTATCTGTGTGATGGGAAAGTGCACAGCTTATTGGAAGTTCTGGCTGGAGTAGTATATATGAAATTGGAACATCTTAGCTAGAGGCTTTGAAGTTGTTCTGGAGACAGAATTTTGAGGAAACTGCAACAGAGGAATTCTAAGAGGCTGGATCACTTAGGCTACTTTCCTTGTCTTTGTTTTTGTCTGGTCTCTTTTTTCTGAAAATACACAAACTTTTAAGGTAACATATATACCTGCATTAACACAAGTATGGAGTGTGTGATGTGTACAAGTCAGCTAAAGATGTTTTTTTTTTTTTTCTGTTTGAGCAGGTAAAAGACATCTGTCAACTTTATAAGTTTGTTTGGACCGTATAATCAAACCTCTAGTCATGCTATATGAAAGAATGGCATGTAGTAATAAGTCATGAGGACTCTGTAGCCAACAAGATTTATCATGTTTCATCCAGTCTCAGAGCTGTTCCCATGTAGAGCGATCAGCATAAACATCACCTGTCTTGTAGTTTTCTTGTTTCTTTATATCTGAATTCAAGAATTTCAGGAGGTCTTCCCTGATCAAATCTGGTCTTTATTAATTTTGAAGAAATCCATAGCTTTTTGTTTACTGTGAAAACAAAAGCAAAACCTCTTACCCAATGCAACGTATTTTTTTGACTACCATTCAGAAGTTAAGACATTGTTAAAATATATAGGTGGGTTTAATTTAACAGTTTCTATAATCCCGTGTCTCTCAGCAGCTATTGTTTTTGTTCATCAGCATTTAAAAAAACTTAAAGTCAACAAAGCACCATACAGGATGCAGACATCCTATGCATTTCCCATCTTTACATGGCTTATTCCTTTTATATTACTTTACTCTCTCCACTTTATAATTTTTAAACTGTTTATTTATTTTCCCATGACTGTCTGTACCCCTTTTATTTTCTTTCTTCAGCACTAAGCACATTTTTAAGCATACTGTGTCTATTCAGAGGTTTTCTCAGTCTGGACCTGACTTTCTAAGCACCAGTAGCCAGGCATTTGCAGTCTTCTTTGACAGCATGAGCTAAATATTAAACTGCTAAGTAACAGCTGGGTCCTCCACCATGTGGCTCCACTTAGCACGTATGGCCTGGCAGTTGGCTGCGCCCCCTTCAGGTCAGTGAGAGCAGAGCCTCATGTCTGTAGGCCCCAACCTGGAGTTGGTCTATTTGCTCCAGCTCTGGGAAGTTGCTGGGTCCATGATGCAGTAGGTATTTCTATCTGGTCTCCCGCCACTGAGTAGTGCACCATCCATTGCTCATAAACCCCATTCAAGTGCTCTATAGCAAGGCATCTTTTTTTTTCCAAGACAAGGTTTCTCTGTGTAGCTTTGCACCTTTCCTGGAACTCACTCTGTAGCCCAGGCTGGCCTTGAACTCACAGAGATCTGCCTGCCTCTGCCTCCCGAGTGATGGGATTAAAGGCGTGCGCCACCACCGCCCGGCCTGTAGTTCTTAATAAACTTACCTGTAGTTCTTAATAAACTTACTCAGCATAAGTCATCAGCTTGTGCAAGACCTCCTGGTCCCAACAATTGTTTTTGTCTTCTTTCTCACTCTCAGTTATTGCTCATGACACCTTGCTGTTTGGGACCCCTTATTCCTGCTCCTTTGGGACACTCCTTGCAAAGGAGGTGTTTGCTCTCAGTACCAACTTCTTTGGATCCATTGAGACAATACACTCCTAGCAACCCTCCTGAAATGGATTTGTTACTTGGGCAGTAAGGTGTAAAGAAACTGCAGATGTATTGTGAGCAAGTGTCTCACCCTTAAGGAAGCTATTTGGAATATTGGGAGTCCTGGTTATCTGTGCCTCCATTTGAATCACAGCTGAGGAAACCCCAAATCAGGCTATTGTGCTGCATATTTTAGGGGGTAACACAGCCCACTGGGGAAAGACTTCAAATAGCATTCTACTGCCAGGAGAGAAAATAGCCAATCCAGGGCTATCCCAAGCAATTTCTCCCTAACCTCAAAGACGGATTTCCTAGGAGGGACAGGAGCAAGCCCTGAGTCATTTCAGGCAGGAGTCTTCCTATCTCAGCAAATGGCAGTTTCATAACCGTCTACAGTCACTCTTGATATCCACAAACAAACACCATGAGAGAACCAAGCTAGTCAAAGGCTACATGGGGAACTGCATAGTTCATATCGGGATTTCCCACTGAGACCAGAAATCTGGATTCTTATGGGACATTTCTTACTTTTAAAGGACTCTGTAAGACAAAAGAAAGTCAAACACATTTATTTCCAACTGGATATAGCACTTAAGTTGCCGTTTAATTTTCCGTGGTTTACCTTTGAAGAATTTATTAGAAAACAAAGCAGATAATTGAGAGAAATGCATGACTGAGTTAGGCCACGGGGCCACTATTCTAAGTGACCAGGCAACTTGTAACTGCATGGAAAGCAACTGGAGTCAGGCCATTTCCAGATTCCTTTGGAAACAGCTCTACCCGATCATATCTGGGGGATTACAGCACAGGGTTCCTGTTATGCTGTGAGCCTCCATGACTCTAGTCACCTACAGCTTTCATGAGTGTATTATTCATGTGCACTGTTCAGAGGTGATGGATTTGCTGTGTTGAGAACACAGGACTGAGATATATTTAGCACAAATACTAAATTACGTGATGTCCTATCATAGAAACACCAACTCCCAAACCTCTGCTGAGTCCGAAGCAGTGACTGTGAGGTAGGAGAGGGACACAGAGAAGGGAGCCAGATGACTCTAAACTCTGCTCTGCAATGCTCTTCGACGTCTCACCCCACTTTTACAGATGACAAGGGGCTTAGTTAATGTAAAACTGTATCGCTCCTCAACTGGGGACTTACAGCCCTAACACAGCTTTGGCGGTACATGGAATGGGACACGGTACATATGCTTGTTAAAATGTGAAGTAACGCCTTTAAGATCCTTGTGCTCTGTGAATTATGATTTTTGGTATGACTTTGCTTCATGAATGAACAGAGAAATGACTGGCATCGACTGTATCAGAGTCAAGGACCTCCTGAGATTAAAAGTAGAGATTTAATCATTTGAAGAATAACCGGAGAGTCCAGGACCACTACACAGTTAACTAAGAACTAAATCTTCAGCAGTGCGCATGACCTTTTCTCCTCGATGACCAGGGCATTAAAGTGGAATAGTATTTATGTAGATAACTCCCATGGAGACATGTAGTACTCTGATCTCTTTATGACTCTCAGAACTCTAGCCAGCTAGCTTTTCTACAGGCTTTCACGTCTCCAATCTTCTAATCAGTAGACCCAGAGAAAGGAACTGGTAAAGAAATTAAACAATGTTCGCTTGAAACACTTGCACTTACAAGTAGTGCTTAAGAGCAACACTCAGCAGCTGGAGGCTCTTTTGCCCCCAACGAAACCCTACAGTGACAGCACACAGACAGGCACCGGAAGTGCATAGGATGCACGCTTTAAATTAAATTTCACAAGTGTTTTTCAGGTTTATTTTCTTGGCTTCATTTTTAATTTTCCCCATATAGCATAACTTGTGTTTCCCATATCTAAAGAAAAAAAAAAACACCCAGGAGAAGTCCATATAGCATAACTTGACTAGACAGGTTTGGTTAGACTCTAGGTTGCTTTCCACAAACTTGCAAGCAAGGCTCTGTTGCTGAAGCCAACAACCTACACAATTCATTGACCATGGAAAAGTTGAGCTGGCGCCTACCTAGAGCCTTCACTCCTATGTCCTAGGGTCTTTACAGGAAAGTACTCTGTATGCCCTCCAAAGAGAACCATAAACACCAAGCCAGCCACAATACCGTTATCTACAATGGTGCACCACCTGCAAGATATGCTAGGGCAGCGGCGGCACAAAGGCTGTGGGAACAACCAACCAATATCCGATTTGATTTGAGGCCCACTCTCTGAGATGGAACCCCTACCCGATGTTGCTTGGGTGACCAAGAACCTGAGACTAGATAGCCCAGGGACCTAGGAGAAAACCAAATACTACTGTTCTAGTAAAAGAACGTAGCAATGAAATAACTCCCAATGACATTCTGCTAGACTCATGGATCAGCACCTTGCTCAGTCATCGTCAGGGACGCTTCCTTCTGAAGCAGACAGAAACAAATATAGAGACCCACAGATAGACTATATACAGAGACCTGGGAACAGTCATCCCCAAATGGGATGTCTCCATCAAATCTCTCCTCTCAGAGCTCAGGGAACCCTGTAGAAGAGGAGGCATAAAGAATCTAAGAGCCAGAGAGGATGTAGGACACCAAGGAAACAAGCCCTCTAAATACAAAAGAACTCACAATGACCATGGCAGCCATGTACAGAGCCTGCCCAGGTCCGCACCAGATGGGGTCCCAGAGGTGAAAGGAGAAGTGGACACGTGCCCCATCCCTAACCCAGAGGCTGTCTCCAATTGGTAACCACTTGCAAGTAAAAAGTTAGTTTTCTCCAAGGGAGTCTCACGGGAGAAACAAACAACTCCTAAGGGCAAGCTGCGTGCCCAGCAGTAGATGATCAACAGACAAGGAACCCAGCAGCGTCTTTGGAGATTCCTTGTCTCATGTCAGGGCTTTTATTTTTTAAAACTTTATCTGATTTTTAATTTTTATTATATATTTTAATTTATATATTTAATTTAAAATCATATATCTATCTGTATTTCTCTCTTTTTACCCTGCAAGTCCTTTGCATATATATTATGGCTTCCAGCTTATTGTTTTCTTCAGATTTCCGAGTGTGTGAATGAATGAGTCTCTGGGTCAATGTGTTTCTTATGCCTTTTTGGGGGCTCCTTTTCTTCTGTTTGTTTTGTCCTGTTCTGATGTGCTAGTTTTTGTTTTATATTATTATATTTTATTATTAATCCCCTAGAAGCCTGTTTGTTTTCTAATGAGGGACAGAAAAGGCTGGATCTGGATGAGAAGGAAGGTGGGAAGAACTGGAAGGAGTAGATGGAGGGGCAATATCAGGATTTATTATATAGAAAAAAAATCTATTTTAAAGAAAAGGAAAAAAAAAGAAAACTTTTTGTGGCCCAGATGTCATAATGGGCTTACTTAGTGATATTGATCTGTCTACTTTCTCTATGTTGTCCTAGAACCTGAAATAAGGAAAGGATACTTTTAATGCCACCATTATTGACTGTTAACTGCACACAAAAACAAGCACGTTTATGGCCTTTATCCTAACATGAGTCTCTTAATGAAACTAAAATTATTATGTCCTTAAAAAGAGTTTTGGAAAGTCTTCATGAATGATGCTCTGACTCTCTTCCTCTGGCTAAGCCTTGCTAGCTTATCAATAGATTGCGGCAGGAAAGAATTATGTAGGCCTTCATGCTATATGGAAGATTAATTTGCTCTGTTCTGCAAAGATACATTTCAGAAGTAAAATATAACAAGCAGAATTAGGTTAGGGACTCATATGAATTCCCACCTGAAGCTGGCTTATATGCCTACAGAACAGAGACCCAGAGTAGAATGGTTGTTACGGTTCCATTTTTTCCTTACTTAGTTGAGCCTTGTTTTATGGCCTACTAAGTGGCATCATTTCTTAAAGAAACATCAGGGCAGCTGAGTAAAAATATTCAGGCTTGAGATTTAATCTGGTAGCTTGTGTTTTGGAAGAAAATGATTGCAGCATCATTTTCAAAATAGGAACTCCCCCTCCCTTTGTCTAAATGAAAGTATTGAAAATGCCCCAAATTAATAAACATTTATTTTATGAATTTCAATGTCAGCTTATTCACTGTTTCACTTTCTTGGAAGTCTGGAGAGAGAGAACAAAGGAAGTTTAGCCTCGTACTCAACTAAATGACAAACACTAACACTCCGATCACACGAAATTTACCAAATGCTTGGCAGGGGCAACAATACTCTGAGAAAAAAAACCCTGAATTCTTCTGCTCTCCCCCAGATCTAAATCCTCATGGGGGTAAATAATCACTGGCAAATAGCCACAAACATTCTCTTTCGGGCAACACCAGCTAAGAACGTTTAAAAACATTAAGAGTTGGAGAGAATAAACAAATGGATTGCTGTTGTTTGGGCTTGTTCTTTTGGTAAACATCTTTGGGGAAAATGGCCTTCATATGTAATGTTTAAGAAAACTAAACAACGGTACACTCTCAATGGGAGGGTGTAAGATATGGAGGTTTCTGATTATCCAATCGCATCGTCTCTGCGCTTGAGTAGTAGCTGAACTTCCATCCAACACCAGAGGGCGCTCCAACATCAGTCTGTTTTATGTTCCTCTGCTCCTTTCAGCTCAGACATAAAAATTAACACTTAAATGGGAGAAGATTCCCAAGTAAAATAACACACACACACACACACACACACACGCACACGCACACGCACACGCGCACGCGCACGCGCACGCGCACACGCACACACACACACACACACACACACACACACACACAATGGGCATGTTTGATCAAGGTGTCAGGGTAGTGTAGAGCTGAGTCTGAAACTTGTCTTTGGGAAAACTCCATGAGACATAGGAATGGAAGCCATGTGAACATGGTGCCGATGTGCTAACTTAGAGAAATGGAATCGTCAACGTGGTTTGCAATCTTGCAAAATGGCCACAGAAAATTCACCCATTCTTTTATTTTTGCTGAAATTCTTTTCAAACTTTCTTAGCATAATTTGTTGCAAGATTCATCCAAATATTATTTCGATAATGATATTATTTTCCTGGGATATTAATGTGTAACTGGAACAACAGAAATATTGAATGAAATTATTTTTAAGAGATGAAAATTTAAAAATCTAACTCTGTGACAGACGAATCCATTCTCAGGGATCATAATAAACAGTAAGATACTGAGTTATCATTTTTTCACATCTTAAGAATGAAAACATGGGGCTGGGGAGATGGCTCAATGGTTAAGAGCACTTGTTGCTCTTGCAGAAGAGCTGGGTTCAATTCCCAGCGCCAATAGACCATCTCAGAACCACCTATAATTTCAATTCCAGGGGATCCCCCTGTCTCATGTGGCACACATACATATATGTGGCCCAAACTCTCATACCCATAACATAAATAAATTTTAAAAAAATATAAAAAAAATCAAGAAGCAAAATCATAAAATTCATTTGCAAAGTTCTTTATAGTCTTTCGTTATGATGATCTGTAGCCTGTCATGTGTTTTTATTCGGTTTATAGCTTATTTCACACTTCCGTCTCTCTTACCATTCTTCACATATTTGATTTTTATAGTAATATTCTTTCATCCTTTTTCTTTTGTATTAACCCCCTCTCTACATATGTATATATGCATATAACATTTGGTTTTCATGATATATACATATATTATAACAGTATCTTTAAAACTAATATCACATTGCTATCTATAGAATATAAAATCTTTAAACTTTTATTCCTCTCACAAATTTTGCAATTGATAGCCCGATTTCCACCCTTTCTGTACTAAACCTTATCTATCCATTTACTCATTTATAATTTATTATTTCTTGTTATGTGGCCCACAGTTGACCTGAAACTCACAATCTTCCACTGCGTAAACTTTTCCGAGTTTAGAACTTTCGAGTTCCGAAATGCTGTAGTATCCTTGCTGCTCCCCTCTCTAGCATACAATTAAATAGTGGCTCCACAAAGGCTCATCAAGGGGCTGCAAAGCGATGTGCAATTGTGTTTGGAAACGCCAGAAACCCCTTTGCTCAACTATGCACACCCGTTCTTCAAAACGCCAACCCTTACTTTCAGTTTTGAAAAGCCAGAAGGAATAGTGAGTTGCAGAGTCTGTCAAGTTTAAGTGTAGCCGTCTTTGTCCTTGGTGTCTTCCTGACTGTCATTTCTGAAAGTACCACACAGTGCTTAAATCTCCTTCTGTGCTGAAGGGAGAAGACAATATCTGACCACCATTCTCCCCTACAGCTTCTTTTCATATCGGACACTTAGAAGATGGTGCCATTGCTTTCCGCCATGTTGCATCGTTAAAATTAAACTCAGTACCTTCTTACAACAAATTCTTCTTGCTGTGTGGCTTGATGTACGTGTTGATAAAAATAGGTTGTTATGCAGTGAAGTGGACAAGATTCAGCCATAGCAACTTCCATAACTAAATATTAAGTCCAAATCCAAGGCATATATTATACATGCATGAAAAGACTCACATTTAAATATAACAACAGAATGTCTAAATAAAAGAAAGATAGTAATTATAATTTCCACGTGTTTCTATTACATGTTCACCAGAAAATGTATTTCAAAAGTATCCACAAATTACCAATAAAGTAATATATGAGGACAGTCAGGTCATATGACATTTGCAAGCTTTGTAAGGAGACTTTGTAAACAGACTTCAGAGCACCAGCTATTTCAAAAGGAGCACCAGGCAGATTAAGCCAGCTTGATACATAAACAAGCACCAGAAACTAGAGATGAAAAATGCATTGCCACAATGGTACACTCCAGGGACTTGGTAACGTGGTTAACTCCATGGTTACCCAGAACATATTCTACGATAACGACGGGCAGAAGGTTTGCTTAGAGGGGGAAGATATTCCATCAAGCCTGCTCTAGCCAACAGGAGTCCCTGGGAATTTGACTGTGAGGTGGAGATGAACATGTTGAGAGTCCACTAACAGCACTCTTTAGATCAACATCTGTCTGGACAGTGTGAAGGAAGAAGTGAAGTGGAGACGAGGGTTTAGTGGGACCTCCTCCAACTTTGGTAATCTCCAGATCGGGATGGCCCTTCACCGGCATCCCAGATGATGAGATGGCCAAGCACTTCGCATTCATAGGGATTCTCTATTGGATGCAGGGTCCTCCTGAAGGAGGAAATGATGCAGGAAAACCCGGGGATGGGTGATATCCAGGACCACTGCCAGAAATGAGCAAGCAGGAATAAGCATGCATACACATATTCACACATGCAGGCGACAACAATGGATGAAAACAGAGGTCACGAATTTGAAAGAGAGCGAGGGGGTAAATAGGAGGGCTTTCAGGGAGAAGAGGGAAGAGGGAAATGATTTAGTTATAATCTCAAAAATAAAAGAAAAAAAGAGGACAAAAAAAGCAAGCGGTTTGTGCTCAGGACACAAACTAGTCTGTGTTGGGAATATAATATCTCATGACATTTTATTCTGTAAATGCCTTTTTGTATAAACTTAGGCTCTATATTTGCCAATGAGATTCCTTTTGATAATTATTTTTAGAATGTATTTTTTTCTTTGTGTAATGATTTTGTAAGTGAGAGAATAATGAAGGGCAATAGAAAGAAGGCTATTTCATTAGCTCAGAACAAAGCATTTTCATAAATTAGAAGTTAGAGAGGTTCTAGTCCAGTATGGGGAGACATTCTAGCAGAGACTGGAGCAAGCATCTTCTGCCTTGGTAAGTAGCCCGAGACAAGTTTCTACTGGCTCCCAACACCCATCAGCAGCTGGTCTTTTGCTTAAAACAGCAATTTATAAATTAGGCTGAACTTGGCTTCCCTGGCATCCAAGTTACTTGAACTGAAAAATGGGAATCAAGAATTCTTGTACAAAGATTGAAGTGAGAATTGAAGATCGATCTATAATCTATCTATCTATCTATCTATCTATCTATCTATCTATCTATCTATCATCTATCATCTATCTATCTGTTCTATATTCTATATAGAATACACAATATTCTCAATATCTGGTCCTTAATAGGGTTAAATAGTCATTAGCTATTTCTAGTACATGCTGAGGAACATTAGAACAATATTTAAGGACAGCCAGTATTTTGAGGCACCATTATTTATGAAATACAGTGCTAACCTGATTTTAAATACTGTATCTAAATGCTAAGCCTCATTGCAAATGTATAGCCTATGCTATAACCTCTACATTACTCTATATTATAACATGATGTTAATATAAATTTCACAGTAATATAATAAATATAATATAATAATGTATTTGTTATATATTGTATACTATCCTCTTCATATAGACAAGGAATGAATGATAAATCTTTTCTAATGATTATAATGCTTTTAGTGGAGAACCTTGTTAGCTTTGATTACAGTAACTAGAGCCAAGATAATGAACTTAAAACAAAGACATATTATTTGGATGCAGATTTTGGGGAGGTTTAGACTGAGATGCTTTTAATTGTGTGGTGAAGCAATATATCATGGTGGGAATGTGTTAGAGCAAGCCCTCCCTTCACAACCAGCACAAGAAAGGATTAGTCCACTCCTCTTAAAGGTTAATCCATAATCTGCTGGGAACCACACTTTCGTCATATGGACCTTTTGAGAGCTATCCAGATCCAAACCACACCCTGGACCAAAGGTCCAACCAAATTCTTGGTCCTAGGGGCATGTGTTTTACTTTCATATTGTCTTTTTTTTTCTAATAATGAAGCCTTTTCATTACTTAAGAGTTGACATTGCCACTGGCTACTTTCTCACCATAAAGTCATATGATTAGGATAACAAGATACAGTGCTTGATTTAAAAAGTTAGTAGCAAATGTCAAATTATTGAATATGAGAGAAATATGGTCAAAAGTGTTGACTGCTGCAATAGATGTTATTTGGCAGAAAAACCGACTTGCCACCCTGGAGAAACTACCTCAAAGGCATCAGGTGTGGATGTACATCAAAGAAGATCACAAGCGTATCAATAGTTTGCAATTCAAGTTTGTGCATTTTAGTATATCATTACAAACCAACACAATATAAAACACGAGGTCCAAGAACATAAAGGGACTCTTTTAAGAACAATTGAAATGAAGAAGGGGGGTAAGTGTGTCCACGGTTGTGTAGAGCAGCGAAATACCATTGCTCTATTCTCTTACGTGATGGAAGAGCTGGACCAGAGAGAAGTAACGCAGAGAAACTGATTTCTGTGCAGCACAGGAATTTCTCAAAATGAAACTCAACACACTTTGAAACAGTGACTTTCATGCTTCTGCCGTGTTGTCCTCTGAAATAGTGAATGATTTAGGGAAGCTGGTCAAGCAAGGCAACCCAACTCAAGCTCAAATCAGCCCATCTTCTAGCTAAACTAGAGCATTCACGTACAACTTGATTCACCTGCCAGGATTAGAGTGTGCGCCAACACAACACACTCAAACCTTATGGACATGTCTACTCTATTCACACTAGATGTAGTGGTTTTCCATTGATACAACACGTTTCCAAAACCCCAATTTAAAGCAATAAAGGTGTATTAACTCAGAGTCAGCGTGACAGACATAAGGATGACATCGGCAGATAGTTCTGTCTTAAAATATTTTCCAAAACTGAGAGCAAAGTGGCATACTTGGAGTCTTCTAGAAACTTTCTCTGTACCGTTTAACCTTGATTGTGCAAAGCAATCCTATTTAATTTAGGAGGGCTATAGCAGTGATGGCCATGGGGACTTTACTGGAGGTCTGCTACTAGTTTGGTTACAAGTTAAAATATTCCTTTTTGTAAGTCATAGTCAAAAATCGGTACTGCTGTCTCGACTAGAATACTTCAGTTTGCAAACCACTTTTTATCATGTCCAGATAGTTCAATCTCTGGATCTAATTTTCACATACAAATGAAAATGAAAGCATTCACTTTTCCTTCCTGAGTTGATAATGATATTATTAGCCAAGACTGAGAATTAATGCTTTGGCATGGAATAATTAGTTTGTTTCCTTAGCCCTTTAGACTATTAACACTATTAATACTAAGCGAAAAGTGTCAGAGAGTACTTTCTAGTTTCATTGATGTAGTGATAATTTAAAACCAAACAGAAACTTCCTAATGTGAAGAACTGATAATGTATCAGGCATGCTGACCTCCAAGATTCAGAGTGCCACCAAGGCGTGGGCCTTCCAACAGAACCTTGCCTCGCCTCGCACGGTAGAGCTACAAGATAAACTTTAGTCCCTACACTTTTTTTTTTTGCCTCTGCTTACTTGTTCTAACGTGAATGTGTACACTAGATAATATTGTAGACAACCTCAAGGAGCTTTATATTCAGAGTTCTCATTTTTCCATCCTACAGCCTACTCAATGTAAGCTCACAGAAACACATTCATTCTCCTGGGACTGTTAGGATACAAACCATTTGACAGCTTGGTCACATAACTTCAGGAACATGGTTAGGCTCCACTTTTAGCGTGTGTTTTGGCTGTGCAGCTCCATCAAAACTAAAAATGGCTCTTGTGGTGCTTTGACTAAGGATGGTCGCCATAGGCTCATGTATTTGAATGCTTAGTTACCAGGGAGTAGAATTGTTTGAAAGGATTAGAAGGATTAGGAGGCAGACCCTGTTGGAGTAGGTGTGGTCTACTTAGAGGAAGTGTGCCAGTAGAGTGGGTTTTGAGGTTTCAAAAGCCCCTGCCAGGCCCAGTCTCTCTCTCTCTCTCTCTCTCTCTCTCTCTCTCTCTCTCTCTCTCTCTCTCTCTCTCTCTCTCCTCTCTGCTTGTGGATAAGGATGTAGCTCTCAGGTACTCCTCCAGCACCATGACTGCCTGCTGCCATGCTCCCTGCCGTGATGATAATGGACTAAACCTCTAAAACTGTAAGCAAGCCTCAGTCAAATGCTTTCATTTTATAAACATGGTCATGGTGTTTCTTCACAGCAATAGAAGAGTGACTAAGATAGCCACAATAAAAGAACAATATGTTGCTGGGCGGTGGTGGTGCACGCCTTTAATCCCAGCACTCGGGAGGCAGAGGCAGGCAGATCTCCGTGAGTTCGAGGCCAGCCTGGTCTCCAAAGCGAGTTCCAGGAAAGGTGCAAAGCTACACAGAGAAACCCTGTCTCGAAAAACCAAAAAAAAAAAAAAAAAGAACAATATGTTGCGAGTTGGGTAATTTAGCAGAGCATTTGACTTTAAGATTACTGAATCACAATAGAAAACTTCTACTGAGCACACGTGGCAAAGATCTGCAGTTCAGGCCTCTAGTGTAGAAAACAACTGCTTTTAAGAGTGAACGAGGAGAGGCAGCCGCCTCAGATTCCACATCAAGGGTGGATGTGGGAGGAGACCACTGTTTTCAGGTGCAGAGCTATGTGTTTTAACAAGAATTGGGGAAAAAAAATCAGAGGGTGGCAAGTCGTTAATCATAGAGAATAAGGGAAATGCCTTGACGTGGAGCTCCTTCTTCTGCAAACGTTCTGTTCACGTGCACACTCAGAACTGGCCTGTGAAGGTTGATGTCTGCACTTACTTAACATGGGCTCCAGTTTGGAAGCTGTTAAAGGTGAATGAGGTAGCTAGGAGCTCTTTTTTCAAACTTAAGGAGTTGTGTGAAGTTTCAACTGCTTTTTAGATTTTTTTTTTTACCCCCAATTCTTGAATTCTATACTATGACATTTTTTGCCCTTTGCTCCATTTTTTTCTCCCTGAAGTTTGTTTCTATATAACAGCTGTGGCCTTCTGAAGGTAGTGTGCCAAGTCTCCTACTTGGGTAACAAAATCAAAGTAATTACAGATTTGATGTCTCCTGCCCTTGGGTGAGCCTCCTGTAGGTGCTTCTGCCCTTGGGTGAACCTCCTGTAGGGTTATTCTCTCTCACAGTTTAATACTATGCAGGAGCCTCTGATATCTGTATCATTTCTAGCAATTTGCTCCTAAATTGACTTGGAGATTTTACACTAGACTGCACTGGAATGATTCTAACATAACATGACTAATATAAGAAAAAAATCTATGTGTCACAGAAACTGCACTTGTGGTTTTATTTATGGTCCTAAAGAACAGCTCCAATTCCTGTCAATGATTGCTTTAGCCTACACACTTCTTCATGGCGAATAATATTTAATTTCATTTTTCCCTAAAATTTGTCTTTTCTCTTTGATTTTCCTACTTACAGCATAGAGTCACATCATGAGATTCATTACATTTTTGGTACCTTTTAGAACTTATTTCTCAATGTGCCGTCCAATCGAATGATAGACTCTTGCTGTTCAGAAGGTTTGAAAAAAGGAGTAATAGATGTGGGCTCTCAGAAAACTCTACAAAAATCCAGTGTTTGGGAATGTATGATAAGATTTTATGCTAATTACGTATTTCTTTCTTTCTTTCTTTCTTTCTTTCTTTCTTTCTTTCTTTCTTT
>CABHPH010148676.1:0-41016 GCA_902168325.1 Peromyscus nudipes | reverse complement strand
TTACAGAATGGATACGAAAGCAGGACCCATCTTTCTGTTGCATACAAGAAACACACCTCAAATACAAAGACAGACACTACCTAAGAATAAAAGGCTGGGAAAAGGCTTTCCAATCAAACGGTCTTAAGAAACAAGCGGGTGTAGCCATCCTGATATCCAACAAAATAGACTTCAAACTAAAATCAATCAAAAGAGATCAAGAAGGGCATTACATATTCATCACAGGAAGGATCCACCAAGATGAAGTTTCAATTCTGAACATTTATGCCCCAAACACAAGGGCACCCACATATGTAAAAGAAATACTACTAAAGCTTAAATCACACATAAAACCCCACACATTAATAGTGGGAGACTTCAACACCCCACTTTCACCTCTGGACAGATCTCCTAAATGGAAACTTAACAGAGAAATAAAGGACTTAACTGAAGTCATGACCCAAATGGACTTAATTGATATCTACAGAACATTCCATCCTAACAAAAAAGAATATACCTTCTTCTCAGCACCCCATGGATATCGACCACATACTTGGCCACAAACCAAATCTCAACATATACAAAGCAATTGGAATAGCCTCCTGTGTTCTATCAGACCACCATGGTTTAAAGTTAGATTTCAACAACAACAAAAACTACAGAAAACCTACAATCTCATGGAAACTGAATAATCCTCAACTGAATCACCAAAAATGGGTTAAGGAAGAAATAAAGAAAGAAATTAAAGAATTCCTAGAGATCAATGAAAATGAAGACACCACATACCCAAACTTATGGGACACTATGAAAGCAGTTCTAAGAGGGAAATTCATAGCACTAAATGCTCACATAAAGAAGTTGGAAAAATCTCACACTAGTGACTTAACTGCACACCTGAAAGCTCTAGAACAAGAAGAAGCAAAGTCTCCCAGGAAGAATAGACTCCAGGAAATCATCAAAGTGAGAGCTGAAATCAATAAAATAGAAACAAAGAGAACAATACAAAAAAATCAATGAAACAAAGAGTTGGTTCTTTGAGAAAATCAACAAGATAGATAAGCCCTTATCCAAACTAACCAAAAGACAGAGAGAGAGCATCCAGATTAACAAAATCAGAAATGAAAAGGGAGACATAGCAACAGACATTGAGGAAATCCAGAGAATCATACTTCAAAATCCAGGTCATACTTCAAAAACCTCTATTCCACAAAACTGGAAAATCTAAAAGAAATGGATAATTTTCTGGATAGGTACCATATACCTAAGTTAAATCAAGACCAGATAAACTATTTAAATTGTCCAATAACCCCTAAGGAAATAGAAACAGTCATTAAAAATCTCCCAACCAAAAAAAGCCCAGGACCAGATGGTTTCAGGACAGAATTCTACCAGATCTTCAAAGAAGAGTTAATACCAACACTCTCTAAATTGTTCCACACAGTAGAAACAGAAGGAACATTACCAAACTCCTTCTATGAGGCTACAATTACCCTGATTCCTAAACCAAACAAGGATACAAAAAAGAAAGAGAACTACAGACTGATCTCCCTAATGAACATTGATGCAAAAATACTCAATGAAATACTGGCAAACAGACTCCAAGAACACATCAAAACAATTATCCACCATGATCAAGTAGGCTTCATCCCAGGGATGCAAGGGTGGTTCAACATACAAAAGTCTGTCAATGTAATACACCATATAAACAAACTGAAAGAAAAAAAGCACATGATCATCTCACTAGATGCAGAAAAGGCATTTGACAAAATCCAACACCCCTTCATGATGAAGGTCTTGGAGCGATCAGGAATACAGGGAACATACCTCAACATAATAAAGGCAATTTACAGCAAGCCAGCAGCCAACATCAAATTAAATGGAGAGAAACTCAAAGCAATTCCACTAAAAACAGGAACAAGGAAAGACTGTCCACTCTCCCCATACTTATTCAATATAGTACTTGAAGTTCTAGCCAGAGCAATAAGAGAGCATAAGGAGATTAAGGGGATACAAATGGGAAAGGAAGAAGTCAAGCTTTCCCTATTTGCAGATGACATGATAGTATACTTGAGTGACCCCAAAGATTCAACCAAGGAGCTGATACAGCTTATAAACACCTTCAGCAACATAGCAGGATACAAGATCAACTCAAAAAAAATCTGTAACCCTACTATATACAATTGACAAACAGGCTGAGAAGGAAATCAGAGAAACATCACCCTTTACAATAGCCACAAATGATATAAAATACCTTGGGGTAACACTAACCAAGCAAGTGAAGGACCTATATGACAAGAACTTCAAGTCCCTAAAAAAAGAATTTGAAGATGTCAGAAAATGGAAAGATCTCCCATGCTCATGGATAGGCAGGACTAACATAGTAAAAATGGCAATTTTACCAAAAGCTATCTACAGATTCAATGCAATCCCCATCAAAATACCAACACAATTCTTCACAGACCTGGAAAGAATAATACTCAACTTCATATGGAAAAACAAAAAAACCAGGATAGCCAAAAGAATCCTGTACAATAAAACATCCTCTGGAGGCATCACGATCCCTGACTTCAAGCTCTACTATAGAGCTACAGTAATAAAAACAGCTTGGTACTGGCATAAAAACCGACTTGTGGACCAATGGAATCGAATTGAAGACCCTGACATTAATCTGCATACCTATGAACATATAATTTTTGACAAAGAAGCCAAAAGCGTACAATGGAAAAAAGAAAGCATCTTCAACAAATGGTGCTGGCATAACTGGATATCAACGTGCAGAAGGCTGCAAATAGATCCATATCTATCACCATGCACAAAACTTAAGTCCAAGTGGATCAAAGACCTCAACATAAATCCAGCTACTCTGAACCTGCTAGAAGAGAAAGTAGGAAGTAGTCTTGAACTTATTGGCATAGGAGATTGCTTCCTAGGTATAACACCAGTAGATCAGACACTGAGACAAACGATCAATCAATGGGACCTCTTGAAACTGAAAAGCTTTTGTAGAGCAAAGGATATGGTCAACAAGGCAAAGCGACAGCCCACAGAATGGGAAAAGATCTTCACCAACCCCACATCTGACAGAGGACTGATATCCAGAATATATAGGGAACTCAAGAATTTAAACATCAAAATTCCCAACAGTCCAATTAAGAAATGGGCTATAGAACTAAACAGAGAATTCTCAGCAGAGGAAACACTAATGGCTGAAAGACATTTAAGGAATTGCTCAACATCCCTTATCATTAGGGAAATGCAAATCAAAACAACTCTGAGATACCACCTTACGCCAGTCAAATTGGCTAAGATCAAAAACACTGAGGACACCTTGTGCTGGAGAGGATGTGGAGCTAGGGGAACTCTCATACACTGCTGGTGGGAATGCAAGCTGGTACAGCCACTGTGGAAATCAATATAGCGCATTCTTAGAAAATTGGGAATCAATCTCCCCCAAGATCCAGCTATACCACTCTTGGGCATATACCCAAGGAATGCTCAATCATACCACAAGGGCACTTGCTCAGCTATGTTCATATTAGCATTATTTGTAATAGCCAGAACCTGGAAACAACCTAGATGCCCTTCAACCAAAGAATGGATAAATAAAATGTGGTACATATACACAATGGAATACTACTCAGCAGAGAAAAACAATGACATCATGAGGTTTGCAGGCAAATGGAGGGATCTAGAAAAAAATCATCCTGAGTGAGGTAACCCAGACTCAGAAAGACAAACATGGTATGTACCCACTCATAGGAGAATACTAGTTGTGGAACAAGGATGGTTGGACGGCCACTCACACCACCAGGGAGGCTACCTGGAAAACAGGACCCCAAGAAAGACACGGGGATCGCCCAATGACGGAGAAATGGATGAGATCTACATGAACAGTCTGGACGTGAGTGGGGGTAATGAGGGGCGAGGGGCGAGGGAAAGAGAATTTGGGGGAGTGGGAGATCCCAACTCGATCAAGAACAGAGAAGGAACACAAGGAATGTTCATGGTAAATGAAGACCACATGAGAATAGGAAGAAACAAAGTGCTGGAGAGGCCCACAGAAATCCACAAAGATGCCCCCACAATAGACTGCTGGCCATAGTCGAGAAATAGCCCGATCTGACCTACCCTGGTGATAGGATGACCAAACACCCTAATTGTCATGCTAGAAACCCCATCCAGTGACTAAGGGAACTAGATGCAGATATCCACGGTCAGGCCCTGGGTGGAGCTCAGGGAGTCCAATTGGCGAGAAGGAGGTGGGTTTATGTGAGCAAGAGTTGTTGGGAACAGGGATAGATGGAATACAGGGACAAGTGGCCAAACGAATGGAAACACATGAACTGTGAACCAATGGCTGAGGGGCCCCCAACTAGATCAGGCCCTCTGAATAGGTGAGACAGTTGATTGGCTTGATCTGTTTAGGAGGCATCCAGGCAGTTGGACCGGGTCCTGTGCTCAGTGCATGAATTGGCTGTTTGAAACCTGGGGCTTAGTAGAGACCCTTGGCTCAGCCGGGGAGGAGGGCACTAGACCTGCCTGGGCTAAGTCCACCAGGTTGATCTCAACCCTCAGGGGAGTCTTTGCCCTTGAGGAGATGGAAATGGGGGGTGGGCCGGAGGGAGGGGGAGGGACGGGAGGAGGGAGAACGGGGGAATCTATGGCTGATATGTAAAGTTGAATTATATTGTAAAATAAAAAAAATTTAAATCTCAAAAAAAGAAGATGAATCATTAGCTCAACTGTTTCTTTTGATAAAATATTACATTTATTGCATAAACATGATTATGCAAACACATGGTAAGGAGCTTATTTACTTTGTAGACCATCACACAATCAGTCACTAGAAATAAAATAAGGTCTCCTTTTTCAATTTTTGTTATTACTGTCTGAATACATTTGGAAGTTTTGTGTGTGTGTGTGTGTGTGTGTGTGTGTGTGTGTGTGTATGTGTGTGTGTGTGTGCATGAGCATATATGTATCTTGATTTGAGTGTGGGAAGTCAGGAGACAACTTTACAATGTCAGTTGCCTCCTTCCATCATGTGTCCCAGGCATGGAACTCAGGTTATCAGGCTTCTACACAAGTGCTTTTATGCACTCAACCATTAGGCTGGCCCTGGGGCTTATTGCTTTGAAGCAATTAAAATTGGAGGAGTGTCTGTATGTCCCCTTATAGTATAGAAACATAATTTCTTTTGTAATTTTTGAAAACATGAGAATATGAATTATTTGTGAAACTTCCTTAAAATCAAGTTATATTAAGAATCTCTGTCCTCAAAAAAAAATTATAAGAGAAGACAAGATGCTTCTAGTTTCAGTGGATTTCAGCAGCTCTCAAATAGTACTTGCAGAGTTGAAAGCCACTGTTTGAAAAACCTGAATTTCATGAATGCATGAAACATGAAAGACAAATATGTTCTTATAAAACTACTCTGCTGCACAACTCTATTTCTGTTATATGTGCTTTATTGATTGAGCTGGATGCATGAAGAAGAAATGGTCAATTATTGGGCCATAAATTCCATTTTCATTTTGTTAGATTAAGACATAATCCTCTCATATTCACTTAATATACAATGAGGAGGCTTACATTAATTAGTTCTTAAATATTTTTATTGAGATGTGAAAGAATCTTTCACTATAGAGTTAATTGTAGCAGAAAAAATTCTTGCCCTTAAAATGTTGTCATTCAAAGTGTTCTTGAACCCATTCTGCTCATTTTTATGTTTGCAAATTTCTACTGTTTTAAAAATATTTAACTCTGATCTCTTAACACTAGTCCAGAAATAAAATCTTTGAATTAGAATAAATTATTATCATGTCCATTGAAGTAAATACAAGTATCATCAATGCTCATTATCAGAGGTTAAGATATCAAATTTTAATTGGTAAGATATCTAAAAATGTAAATAAAATGTCATCAAATTGCCACTCCCAGAATTCAGAATTCCCAATGATTAAAATGATGTGGAAGTATTCTGTAGAATGAAATGCTCTGACCACCTCAAATAAGAACAATTAAAAAACCAGGAATTCACCAGATATTGCATAATAGAATGTTACCATTACATATTTTAGTTTAATTATAGCAAATTTACAAACTACCCACAGTCTCATCATAAGAGGAGTTACCAGAAATGTAACAAGTAAGCATAAAGTTGATTATACACAGTGAAAGTTGCATAAATTATCTAAATGAAAGCAACGAATTTAGAAAGGATGCATCTTAACTCTGACTCTGGAAAATATATGAGCAAACTTTTGAAAAAATGTGAATTAGTACACCTTAAGTACTTTCACAAATGTGTTAAAATATTAATAATAGTGCACGATACAAGCAAGGGTTAATTAAATGTTTATTGAAAGAATAAATGCTAAGACTAGAGAGGTGGTTCAGTGGTTCAGGATATTTTTGCTCTTGCAGATGACCTGTGTTAGATTCCTAGTACCTGCACTGGGGCTCATAAACATCCATGAATTCCAGGCATTTTTTTTAAAACATTATTAATGTTGAAGGCTTTAGAAACCTAGTAATTGATTTGTTTGAATTGTAGTTTCTCAGTCATAAAAAAGAAGCAATAAGAGATGATCCTTGATAAATGGTTAATGCCAATTTATATAAAACCTTCATGTGGTTCTGAAGTTAATGCTATATCCCTGTGGGATAAAGAAAAATCACCTTTGAAGCATGAATTATTCATTTTTTCATCCTAAAAGTTGTTATTCTGTTACTACAGTAAATCTGGAGACTATTACGAAGATATTAAGAAAAAATGAAACAATTATTAGTACTAGTCAATGCCTGTCACACACACACACACACACACACACACACACACACACACACAATGAAACTGGAAAAGTAGAGGCATGCTGCATGAGAAAGAACTTTGGGTTCAGAGAATTCTAAGCTTAACTTGTCTTCAAGCCAATCACATGAGATATATGTGTGGTAAACTACTTATGCAGGCAAGAAAATGTGGGAATGGAATTACACGTGCCTGAATCAGAATACATTTTCATTAACTAAAAGTTTGCTTCTTAAAATATGCACAAATTTCTTTACTTGAAAATCCAATGCAAAACCTGCCATTTAAACTAAAGGACCACTTCCTTCTCTTATGTATTCTGGCACAGTCAAGCCACATGCACTTGTACAGTAGATATACTTCATATTTGTGTTTTCAAGTCTTCAATGTTTCTTCAGTCAAGGAATTTATTTAATTTTGTTGATCATAATGATCAGAATATTTGCATTTAAAAAAGCATGTTTGGTGAATTAAGAAAAGGTCAACTATCCAGTTCAGCCAGTTGTCCAATTTGAAAATTGTAGATGTGTTCAAGTAATTCCTTTGCCCTTGCCGTCATGCATTTCTATCTAAAATGCAGTCATTATACACACCAGTGTCTTAAGTTTGTATGTATAAAGTAAGCGTTACTAACTTATTCACAAGTGATAAAATTCAGAAAGCTCAAGTAATTTGTGCAAAGTTAACTCTTTTTAATTGAAAAAAATAAGGTGTAAACACAGGTATACCTGACTTAAAATGCTTTCTATCAAAGCTAACATCCAGATGGATTTTTTTTAATACTTGAGGAAAGAAAATGAATGATTAACAGTTACAGATCAGTCAGTATCCTGAGTGTCAAGAGTATTTACAGGAACATTTTAGGGGTAGGGTTGGAATTCAGTGCTAGAGCACTTGCCTGTTCTGTACAAGACTGTGGGTTCAATCTTCAGTTACATACATACAAAGTTGAAACTATTGTACTATAGAAAGATATGAATTGCATTGTAGAGTTGTAGAAAACTAGACAGAACTAGTAGAAGGAAAGAGATAACATCAATGGAATGACTGAACTGAGGCAAAAAAATTAAGTTAGGGAGCTCTATACTTGGTAGATATTTTGCTTAGGAAACCTCAAAGTTAGAAGAAGATTCAGAAACTTCTGAAAGTAAGGTCACAGGACAGCATAAGAGAAATTTAACTTCCAAATGCTTCTGAAAAAAAAGATGGAGTTGAAGAAATGCCACGGTAGTTAAAGTATTCGGCTTGAAAGCATGAGGATTTCCAGAATCAAAGTTCAGATTCCCCAAAACCAAAGTAATGATATTCCAGTGTGCTTCAGAAGGGAGAGATGGGATCTCCAGGGCAATATACCAAATAACATTAGCCATATAGGTGATCTATGAATTTTATTGAGGGACTCTACCTCAATAAACAAGGTGCAAGAGGAATCCACAATGATACCAGACATTGACATCAGGACTCCACATGTAAGAAAACATGTATACAATTACCACATGAATAACACAAAAGACAAGAATGAAAAGAAAAAATATTATACTGAAGTCAAGATCTATCATCTGAGTTTTGCCTGTAGTAGGAAGTAACTCATCAGTGGAGAGACATCTAACAGCACAAAATCTTCTTCAAATTCTAGCACTTATAAGCAGTATTTTCTAATTCATTTGGGCTGCTATGGGTGGTTTCAAACAATAGTCACATTATAATCATATTATGACATTCTGAGCTGTCACCACTTGACATATGGAATAAACTGATACACACACATATTTTCATTTTAAAAAACAATTGTAATGTGAAAAAAAGTCCACAATCTTCTCTGTTTGCAAAAGAAGCATGATAACTAAACTAACAAGAGGTATCTGATACTAATGGTAGACAATAGATATTCTACACAAAGCTAAAACTTTATGGATCAGCCTTGCCCTGAGTCAGCATGTGACTTTCAAAATTAACAATGTCAGCATGTTGCATATTGTCATTAGGGTTATACTACTTTCTCATGTAAGAAAATATTTTCCCCGTTGCACCACTGCTGAAACTGATTTTTTGAGGTGCCATAAACTCCACTCTATAGTTTCTTGTTTGCTCTGAAAAAATAATCACAAAACCCAAGCTGTACTGTTCCTAGACTCTGTTTTGGGAACCTGCCAGTAATAGCACAGTATTGCATATACCACAAAATCTTTAACCCAATTTTTGTGTAATTTTTAAGGTGGGAAAAGAAGTTAAGACTGGATTAATTATTAAGCTCTCTCAGGATATCTTACCTTCTCAAAGAAAAGGTCTACTTTTCCAGTTCCATTTCCCATACTTTCTGTAAAGTCCTAGGATGCCCATGAGTACGCTTCTATTTACCTATAATTCAATTCCTTCCCTATTATTTTTTTCTCTCTCTCCTAAATAACTGAAAAATATAAAGTGAACTTCTTACAGAGCTTGATGCTCTCCTTAGTAATTCAATTTGTTGTACTTTCTGGAAATAAATATGTGACAAAAGAAAAAACAGCTCATAAAATCTTAAATGTATTTCATGAATCCTATAGTTGCTTTCCATAGATCATTGTTGCCTTACCTAAATTTGATATTTCATTGTGCTTTGTGTTTTTGGAGCCTTTTAAAAATCATACAAACCATTCTTGCTAATTGTTTGTTGCAACAAATATAAGAATTTGGAAACTAAAAAAAAAATACATTTTAATCAAACTCTATATATCATTCCCATAACCATTTTGAGGTTTATTTTCACACATGTGTTTCTCAGTAACCAGTGACCTCTCAGTGTAGTCAAGCTAATGGAGAAACAGAGAATTCCTCAGATCTTGTTATCTTTTCAGGATCTTTGCCATTGCTTCTTTGGCTAATCTGGCTTTTCCTCTTTTCATCGTCAAATCTATTTTGTATGGCACAAATGTCACATTTCCCACTCAATCTAGCATAGTTGTAATGACATAAAACCTAGATCTCTCAAAGATCTTTTCTTTCCTACATGTAACTAGAGTTTTCCTGCCGGGTCCACAGTCAGGACAAATCTCTGCCACCCGCCAGTCTCCAGCTCCCAAGTCCCGCCAGTCTCCGAGCCCACTTATAAAATAAACACACAGACGCTTACATTATTTAAACTGCTTGGCCATTAGCTCAGGCCTATCATTGTCTAGCTCTTACTCTTATATTTAGCCCATTTCTATTAATCTCTCCTTTGCCACGTGGCTCGTGGCTTACCGGTACCTTACATCTTCCTTCTCCTGCCGCGGCTCCAGGCCTTCTCCCCTCTCCTTCCTGTTCCCTCAATTCTCCTCTCTGTTAGTCCCGCCTATACTTCCTGTCTGGCTACCGGCCAATCAGCGCTTTATTGATACAGAGTGATATCCACAGCACTTGCCCTTTTTTTTTTTTTCAAAAAGGAAGGTTTTAACTTTAACATAGTAAAATTACATATAACAAAACAATTATCGAGCAAGAATTACAGTTACAATATTAAAGAAGATATCCTATCTATCTTATATTTATGAGTTTAAGGTTTTACATCTAACTTATCTTTTATCATAACTGAGGAAATTATAACTATCTAGTCTTCAACCACATCAAAGACCTCAGAAGGATATAATACTACCTGAGAAATGGAGAAGATGTAAGCAACTTTTGGGAGTCTTGTAGGGTAGACAGAGACAGCTGACAGCCTGGACAGTCATTCAAAGTTCTCTTGTAAAGTTGGGGCATCTGTTTTCAGCTCACAGGCCTACAGTCTCTCAATCATTTTTTTCTGTGTCCTGTAGAATGTCTGGCAGTTTTCTCTGCAAAGCAGGAACCTGAAGGACCATTTTGTCAAGCAAAGTTTAGTGGTTACCTTTCTATGGGTCCTGCATGTCCAGTCGATCAAGCAGTCCAGGCAAGAACAGTTTCTTGCCCAAATGGCTATTTTTGCCAAGGTGAAGATAAACTCCATGTGGAGTGTCTTCGATGCCCATCCTCCTCTGAAGTAAATCCAGTGTTGCCAGGAGCAGACGTGTCTCACTGTCCAGAACGTCTAAATTTTTAAAACATTTTAAATGCCATATTCTGTAGGTCTTTGAAGTATTTGAAGACTACCTATCTATCTGAAATATATCTATGTATACCTAGAAGACTTAACTAACATGGCTACAAATATGATTATCATAGATGACTAATTATTAATCTATTTCTTAATTATCTATTACAATTTTAAATGAGTTACATAAACATAATACCTCAAACAAAAGTAGAAATATACACACAGTATAACAAAATCAACTTTAAGTTTGTATCAATAAACTAAAATTTATACCAATGTAAAACATTTTAAACATAAACTAAAATTTATACCAATGTAAAACATTTTAAACATGTTGTTTTTTAAAAGTAGATTCATTAATCTATCCTTTTATCCTATCATCTCTATATCTTATATATATCATATCCCCTTTTGTTTTTTAGAAAGAGATCACATTTATAATTAACCTGTTTTAAATAAAAATATTGGTTTTTCTCTGTCCCATACCAGAGGGCTCTTCTGATATGGGACAAAAGAATCTTTTAACCTTTTATTTTAGGAATGTGTATGGGTTTAGAGAGGGAGTGAGCCCATTCCATCTCCAAAGCCAGCTTGGTATATTTGGGAATTTGGGCGTAGATTTTTTACTACTTCCTGCTGGAGGGGGGCGCTGTACCTTATGGGGACATAAAGAACATTTTAGGATTATGGAGTAGTCCATGAGGGTGTATCATCTGAGCCAGTTGTCTTGAGATGTTCTGGATGTTGGATCATCTGGGCCATGGTGTTATTGGAGACCTCAGGTGGTCTTGGCTGGTCAAACCTGATATATCTTAGTCTGGAACAGATCCATAGCCTCTGGCTTTCTGTGGAAACAAAAGCAGAACTTGTTTTCCAAAGCAACATATCCTTATATCCAAATTTTGAAGTCAAGGTATCTTTAAAATATACATATTGGTTTAACTCAGCTTCCTTTATAATCAAATATCTCTCTGTAGTTAAGAATCCCAAAGACAACATAATCCAGATTCTCTGTGTGATATCTATCTTTACGTGGCTTATATTTTATACTACCTTTACTGTCTCTTTAAAGACTTCATTTTTTAAAACTATCATTTTTTTATATAACTGTATGTATTCCTTTTTATCTCTCTTTGAAGCCTACGTATATTTTTACACACATTTTAAAACATTTAAAGTTTTGTTTTATCTGAATCTGTTTCATTGTGAATCAATTGTTTTAAACTGCAGCATTTCTAAGACTGAAACGTGGCTGTTGGCTCTGCCCACCTCAGCTTTTCAACAAGGCAGTGATACCTTTACCTTTAGCTCTGGGAGCTTTTATGGGTCTATGCTTTTATCAAAGCAGTGTTTAGCTCAGAAACCTCTTTTTTTTTTTTTTTTTTTTTTTTTTTTTTTTTTGTACTAGCAAAGGCTAAATCTACCACACAGCTTAATGTGTCACTTGCAGACGCCTCATTCCCACCATACTGCAAGTTGAGCGCGCACACCAGGAACCCGCCATACAAGTAGCTCAAACCGGCAGGCTGCGGCTAACTTGAGAGAGACAACTAGGAACTGTTTTTAGCTCCGTTTTAGTATCTTTTTTCTCAGGTTTTAGGTGGAAACTCTTGCCGACACGTTGGGTGCCATTTGTAGCTAGAGTTTTCCTGCCGGGTCCACAGTCAGGACAAATCTCTGCCACCCGCCAGTCTCCAGCTCCCAAGTCCCGCCAGTCTCCGAGCCCACTTATAAAATAAACACACAGACGCTTACATTATTTAAACTGCTTGGCCATTAGCTCAGGCCTATCATTGTCTAGCTCTTACTCTTATATTTAGCCCATTTCTATTAATCTCTCCTTTGCCACGTGGCTCGTGGCTTACCGGTACCTTACATCTTCCTTCTCCTGCCGCGGCTCCAGGCCTTCTCCCCTCTCCTTCCTGTTCCCTCAATTCTCCTCTCTGTTAGTCCCGCCTATACTTCCTGTCTGGCTACCGGCCAATCAGCGCTTTATTGATACAGAGTGATATCCACAGCACCTACAGACTTCAAAGTCAAAATTTTATAATAAGACAGGTCACTTTCTTTATGTTTCTATGGTAACAAACTTTGACTCAGGTCAAAAGATAGAAATTTGCTTGATTCTGTGGTAAAAAGAATTAGAAAGAAAAATCACCTGTCCTTACATTAAAACGGAACATATGCCAATTGTATAACTATGCCAACTCTTAAACATATTTTTGACAAAAATTATAGGCATTGTCAAGATGTTTGTCCTGCCTTAGAGTACTAAGTATGTAAAGCTGTTTGTGTGAACATATATATACATATTATACATATGAATTTCATATATGTATATATATGAAAATTTCATATATATATAAAACATTTCCATTGTTTGGATGTATCAATTTTCAATTATCTCTTCCTTGTAAATGAAAAATTCTGTGAAGAATACCTCAGCATGTATACTAATTAAAATACCTAGAAGTGGGCTGGAGATGTAGTTTTGAGTTGTAATGCATGCCTAGTATGTATAAACCTTGGGATTTTGTTACTGATACTGTAAAATAAAATTGACACTAGATCAAAGACTAGTCATATTTTAAATTTTACATCATCTTATCTAATTCCATCCACAAAGCATTTGAGGAATCAAAACACAATTATGTCAGTTTTATAAAAAGGGATAAGCATTTCTGCTTCTTCAGATTTTTTCCAGCATAGAGATTTCATCACTTATTTATAATATTCAAAGAATAATTACCTGGAAAATTATAAATGTCCCTTTAAACAGAGATCTAGAAATTTTCACAATCCTTTAAAAATAATTATTTTTAATTGAGAGATAAATATGAAACAGATCATTTGGGCAAAATAACAGTATTTTAAACCAATGTATATGTCAAGTGTTTTATCTTTTGTTGATAGAACAACTAAATTAAGTTTCTTTGAACTGTGTAGAAAGCCTTTGTGACTAACTATACAGGGCCAGGAGAATAGCTACAGCTTTGCTTCAGGACATTTGCCCTGGGTGGATAGAGATCAACCATGAGCAGCCTGGGTTCATGTGGCACCAAGCAGTTGGGCATCATTATGATGAGCAGGTATATTGTGGGAAAATAGGAGAGAGAGAGGCAGAAAGGTTCATATGCTAAGGAAGGAGGTGGACCTGAAGAGTCTAGAACAGTAAGGAATAGGCTGATGTGGGTGGCCTGTCTAGCACTTGGGGCCATGGTGATGTCCAGGGCTGTGTTGCCAAAGACTGTGTCTTGGTCTATGGTCCTGTTTTAACTGGGCTCTATGTTAATCTCAGTGGCTCCTCTTGCCACTGAGTGCCCTAGAGAGGCCCGTAGTCTGGACTGACACAAGAAGTCATGTTGATGTTTGAGGGTCATGCTGCCACGAGGACCATGCAGAGGGACTAGTCCAGTTCCATGCAGTCTCCACAGCCACTGGTCCAACTTTCTTGAGTTCCCACTAGTTTGGTTTGGTCATTTTTGCAGGTTTCCCCATCATAATCCTGATGAACTTGCTCATAGAATCTCTCTTCTCTCTCTTTAACTGGATTCTTGGAACTCTGTCTGTTTTTTGTCTGTGAATCTCTGCACCTGCTTCCACCACTCATTGGAGAAAAGCTCTGTGATGACAGGGCATTCACCAATCTGATTACTGTGGTAAGCCAGTTCAGTTTAGGCACCCTCTCCACTATTTCTAGTAGTCCAACCTGGGGCCATCCTTGGAGATTCCTGGCAATTTCCCTAGCACCAGTTTTCTCTCTATCCCCATGATATCTACTTCTACCATGGTAACTCATTCATTGCTTTCTCATTCCATCCCTGTTCCAGCTCAATCATCCCATTCCCTTATTTTCTCTTCCCCTATCCCCTACCCTCAATTGCCCACCCCTCATGCCCAGTTTACTCATGGAGATTTCTTCTATTTCCCCTTCCCAGGGCAATTTATGTGTCCCTCTTTGGGTCTTCCTTGTTAGCTAGCTTCTCTGGGGTTGTGAATTATTATTTGGTTATTCTTTGTTTTACATCTATTATCCACTTATGAGTGGGTACATACCATTTTTGTCCTTCTGAGTCTGGGTTACCTCATTCAGGATGATATTTTCTAGTTCTATTGGTTTGCCTGCAAATTTCATGATGTCATTGTTTTTCTCTGCTGAGTAGTACTCCATTGTGTAGATGTACCACATTTTCTTAATCCATCCTTCAGTTGAGAGGCATCTAGGTTGTTTCCAGATTCTGGCTATTCTGAACAATGATGCTATGAACATAGTTGAGCATGTGTCCCTGTGATATGAATGAGCATTCCTTGGGTATATGCCCAAGAGTGGTATAGCTGGGTCTTGAGGAAGATTGATTCCCAATTTTCTGAGAAACTGCCAGCTGCTCTGCTTTACACTTTAAGGAAATAATTTACTTTTATGGTCTGCACACCGGGCCTCTATGTCATCCCTGTTTTCATGATGATTCTTCCAGCTGTCCTTACTGTTCTCAACTCAGCCTCAAGATAAGGAAACTGGAGAGTAACTGGCATCAACTCACCAAATTAGACATTCCAGGATGAGGAAGATGACCTTGAGTCTTACATCAGGTAGTCTACTAATACTTCATTCACATTCTCAGTAAAGCACTGTCAATTCCAAAATGATCTTGAGATATACACCCAGTGTTTTATGTTAAGAATTTCATACATCAAGTAGTGTAACCTTTCAAACCACTCTTTCAGATTGGCACTATTAGCCTCCTTTTACAGAGAAGTAAACTGATGTAAAAAAAAACATTAAACAATTGACTAAAAGGTACACTGAAGAGAGGTAGACTCAGATATTGTACTCCAACTATCCAGGTCTAGCATCTAGAGCAGTTATGCTAGACACTCTTTCAAAGATTGACATTTTGAAACCGTAAGACTTTTCAACACACACAAAAAGGAAGCTATTTAAAATAATCAACTTAAAAATAATAAGAGATAGCCTTTCAGGCATTAGCACTTCAAAGAAAGTGGCCAGGTATGGAACATAGATTGAACAACTATCACAAGTCGTCTCTAAATGTGACCTAGGTTTATTACCATAAAAAGTAAAGACTACCTTCTCATTACAAACATGTTTGAAATATGTTTGCTAAATAAAATGCAACATTGCAATTAGAGACAAATCTTGTTTTGATGAGGGATATATTTAATTAATATCACTAAGAACTTAGTATTTAGAATTAATTGAAGAAAATAATTGAGAAAACTTCAATTTAAATGAATAGTGTGTTATTTGCTACAAATTAATAAAGCTATTATTTTGTTCCTTGTATTATATATAGAGCACATTAATTAAGAAAGATTTGTATTTTGGGAAATAGACATAAAAAGTGGACATAAATGAACTCTTTTAAGTGTTTATTTGTTCATTTGTTGAGATTCCTAATTACCTCATTTCCCTCTTCTCTTTCCTCCCCACTGAACACTGCCATTTACCCCAAGTTGCTCTCTTTCAAATTCTTAACATCTTTTTCTTTAATTATATTATATATATATATATATAATTATATATAATTTCCAGGTTATATTCAGGGACACATGCTCAACTATGTTCATAGCATCATTATTCAGAATAACCAGAACCTGGAAATTATAAGGGGCTACTAGACCCTTTATCAGTAGTGAATGTTGTCTTTATCAATAGTCACTTACATTTTACTGTGATTAGTAAACAATTGCAATATATATATATATATATATATATATATATAATTGGTTTAGTCTTTAAACTCATGTATGTTTTTAGGGCTATTTGGTATTCCTTGATCATTGAAACGCTCTTTTCTAGGGAAGATTATTTTTCTCTCTCTCTCTCTCTCTCTCTCTCTCTCTCTCTCTCTCCACATTTCTTAGTTGCCTGTGGTTCTTTGTGTAAAGTTGAGGCCTCTAGAGAACTCCCGCACCTACATTATCATGTCTATTAGTGTCATGCTTGTTTATTGGTGTAGCTTCTGATATTCTTGCAATCTTATAGCAAATTCCCTGATCCTCTGGCTTTTACAATCTTTTCACACTCTCTTCTCAAATGCAGGAGATGTTTTGTAAATGTATCAGTTGGGTTTGAACTCCACAAATCTGCTTTTTGATCATCAGTGGTGTTCTGCAATGGTGATCATCTATTGCAAAGAGAAGTTTCCTAGATGAATGGTGAGAGGTATACTTATCTTTGAGTATTGTTTGATCTCAAACCCAGGAAAAGTTTCACTTAGCACTTCTCACCCTGTCCCCTACTCTAAACCTCTACCCCCCATGGGCTGGGCCTCTGCTACCCTTCCCCCCACCTGATCCCTTTATAACTCAGCCATTTTGGCTACTCAGCTCTCTTGCTTTTGCAACCCAGGCCACCATGGTCTAGTTTCATCCATCTGCCACATCTACCATGGATTCTTCCCTCAACCTGCTTACTCTCTTATATCTACAATAAAATATTTCTCCATACTTAGGAATAGTCATGTCCTTCTCCTTTTCTTTAATTTATTTTCATTCAGACATAAGGACAAATATTTAGCATGCAGATTATGATGGTTTAGAAAACTGGTGGTTATAGGTTCTCTTCCAAGTACCATGACATCACTTGCACTGCATAGTTAGCTTAGTTTCCAGTATCAGGCATGATTTATGTTTTGTTGAGTGGATCTTAAGTTGAATTAGAAGGCTTCTGGTTACTCTGGTGGTTTGAATGAAAATTGCCCCCATAAGGAGTCGCATTATTAGAAGTTGTGGCTTTGTTGGAGTATGTATGGCCTTGTGAGAGGATAGGCTTTCAGGTCTCCTATGCTTAAGCCATGCTCAGTGTGGGACATAGTTCACTTTCTGTTGCCTGCATTTCAAGATGTATGACACTCAGCTCCTTTTTCAGCACCTCATCTGCCTGCTTGCCACCAAGTCCCATAATGATGATAATTGACTAACCCTCTAAAACTGTAAGCCAGCCCCAATTAAATGTTTTTCTTTTAAGAGTTGCCATAGTTATGGTTTCTCTTCACAGCAAGAAACCCTTACTAAGAGTTATCACCCAGGTATGTGTGCCACTACCATACTCCCATAGTTATTGTGCCATACTGGTAGTTGCTGTGGTACATAGGTGTCATATCTTGGTAGTACTGCTGGCTTCTACCATCCTTTGGAAATTTGCATGGCATCTTCTGGTACTATGAAAGCTTTTCCTCAAAGAGAAGACTTTTATGTCAGATCTAGCTGAGGGGCTACTAGACCCTTTATCAGTAGTGAATGTTGTCTTCATCAATAGTCACTTACATTTTACTGTGATTAGTAAACAATTGCAATAACAACCATCTATAAGGTTTTGAGAGTCTCTTGAATAACCCTGACCAACAACTCAAAAGAGGGTTTCTTCTGTCCTGTGTTAGAGTTTTTATATATGGTCTTTGGATCCTGGGGGAAGCATTCTCAGCCCAGATAGGAAATTTTCATTTAATAAAAAAAAAGGAAAAAGAAAGAAAAAAATGTTTGTGATAGAATGACTTTTAATGATATTCCTCTATATGCATAGATCAGTGTCTTATTCAGCCACTGTCCATAGATGCTTTCTCCTACAGCAGATGGAATCAAATACAGAGATCCATAGCCAGACATTACACAGAATGAGAAAGAGAGAAACATCTTGGAACCATAGATTAATCTCCATCAGATTCCCCTCCTCCAAGCAGAAGAAGATGTGGAAAGAGAGTAAAAGTCAGAAGGATGGAGGATACCAAGAGAACAAGATCCTCAAAGTCAACTGAGGAAAGCTCATATGAACTCATGGAGGCTGAATTAGCAAGCATAGGGCCTTCATTGGTATGCACCAGTTCCTCTGTGTATATATTATGGCTTCCAGTTTAGTATTTTTATGGAATTTTTGAGTGTATGAACATGTAGGTATCTGATTCTTACGCATTCCCTTGGGCTCTTTTCTTCTATTAGTTTGCCTTGTCAAACTTTGATGTAATGGTTTTTGTTTTATCTTATTATATTTTATTTTATTTTGTTAAATATATATTATAAGTGTATACTTATATATTGACTACAATATAGATAATTTTATTGAATAGTTAATACTAGGATTGATTATGATTTTTCAGACATCCTTACTGTTATTTTATCCTTGACCCTCCTTTTCCTTCATTTGTCTCCCTCCCCCTCCTTAAATAGTGCTTGGAGAAACTGCATAAACAAGGAAAATAAAAAGGGACCATTGTGGGTATGGATGAGAACTGGTAGAGGAGGCAATAGCAGGGCACATATAATATGATGGGTGAACCCCTTTTGCTTATTATTTTTATTAGAAGGAGTTCTACTGAAGCATTAAAGCAAGCATGAAAGATGTGAAAACTTAAGCATCATTCATAATATATTAAATAAGGTGCTACCTTCTTAAAACCATGAATAAATTATTTTAAGTCAAATGATATCAAATTACTTTATTCAAAAACACACTTCTTAGAAAAAAAGTATATATAGCTGGGCGTAATATAAGGTCAAAGCCTGAAGGTTTGGATGGATTAGGGACTGCTTCATATCTGTACTCGGATGTGAGCAAATTTAAGTGTAAAAAAAAATAGGGAAAACTGCTTGGGTCTCAAATGTATTAGTTACTCTCTGCTACACAGAACAGCAGCATATATAGCTTATAGCTACTGCACTCAATAAAATAAAGGTTTGGAACTGAGTTATTCCACTTTTCATTCAAGGACCAAGGAAAAATAAAGTGACTCTTATGTGCACATACGTAAATATACAGAATACCAGGAGGCATAAACTTGTGGAAGCCTAGTTGGGAGATTGGCTTCCACATTTTATGAAAAGGTACTCCTAAAGAATGAGGGATAAGAGGTATTAGATAGAAGCATAGAGAAGAGAGAAACAGATAGAAATACAGAATAGCCTCCAGAGGGCCTGGATCATTATCCACTGACCCTTTTTGTCTCTTCTAAAGGGCTATTCATAGGAATGCCAAGGGGTAGAGCAAAAGACCTCACCCTAGCTCAGACAAGTGTAGAGCCTTCCAATCACCTTGTAAGCATGCACTTGGCCAAGCAGTCCTCTAATGCAGCCCTGCTGGGTGAAGCAAGCTCAGATATCACTAGGGAACCTTTGTGGGCCTCCTCACAAACTGATACAAAATGTGTCTGCTGCTGGCACAGTTTTGGAGGAAGGTGAAGACATATACACTGTTTGTGAAATGTACATTAGTGATGAATCCAGAAGAAAAATATGCTTCATATGCACTATGAAATTTTATTGAGCTGTAGTGAACAATGAAATACTGATTTTTTTTGCACAAAAATTGATTAAACTGGAAAAAATATGATAGTGAGTGAGGTAACCAAGGTGCAGGGAAACAAATTCTGTATGATCTCTCTCATATGTGCATTTTTGTTTTGTGTGTACTTAGAGTGCATGTGATGGACCTTTAAATATCTATGTTTATATACACAGATCTGGGCTATACTCAGCCTTGATTATAGAAGTTTCTTTTTTCAGAAGGCAACAGTTAACATGGAGATTTATAACTAGTTAATTTCTAAGAATAAGTGACTGGGTATTCGACTGTAAATGAGAAATCTATTTAGCTCCTCCACAAGGCATTGGAGAAAAAAAAAAGGTAGAAAGAATGTAAGAGACCTAGGATAGAGAGGAATTCAATTGAAATGCTTACCTCTGGACACAGCACAATACCTGGACTCCTGAACTCATAGCAGCAGCTATGGTTACCTTTTTAAGATAGTCAAAGGATTGGTTGGAGGAAATGATCTCAAGGTCTTACCCAAGCTAAGCAGTTGTTGGAGGTTGATTGCTACTGGAAGTTGAGAGAGGCATTTGGTTTGGGGGTTGCGGCCCAGTGGATAGCCTCACATCCAAGTGGATACAAGTATCAGTTATTGAACTCAGTGATTATTTTTTTTTTGAATGAGAAAGCAAGAAGACATAGGTTGGGACTGAAGAAACAGCACAGGTTCAGAGCTTAACAGCATGTATTGCCCACAAAAAGAATCTGTGTTTGGTTCCTAATATTTGTAACTGGCAGCTCAAATCACCTGTCAGTCCAATTGCAGAGGGACAAAACCCTGACTTCCACAGGTACCTGACACACATACACACAGAGAGAAATACACAAATAATTGAAAACAAAATAAGTCTTTAAGAGAATACAAAACTTGAGAAGGAACTTTATGTGTGAGACATGGGAGGAGCTGTAGAGGACAGTGGGTAGTGGGTATGATCATAATACGGTGTATATTATCAATGGCCTTAGCATCCAGCTCTGCAAGGCCATCTACAGGGTTCAAGTTAGAAGCCACAGTGAAGTGAAGGAAACTTAGGATATTTTTAATCTGAGGGTTTACAGAATAATTCACACATGTGCTGCTCAAGTCATATCTCTTTATTTTTCTTCTTCACATTTTTGTTCACAGCTTACATTTAACAGTAACTTTAGGCACTAAAAAAAAAAGGTACAAAAACCTTTTCTCAGGATCACAAAACATTCCTTGTATAAATGATAGGAGACACAGGCAGCATAAGTGTGGTGATATTTTAATTGTGCTGAAATGTGATTTTATTTGTATGTTAATAAATAAAGTTTGCCTGGAGATCAGAGGTCACAGCGAGCCAGGAACGGAGGTCAGGCAGTGATAGCCCATGCCCTTAATCTGATCACATGGCAGGCAGAGACTCTGTGTGGTCAAGGACACAGCCACGCATGGTGGCATAAGCCTTTAATTCCAGTACCAACCAAAGACCTGGACATCTGTATAGACAGGCAGTGATGAGGAAATCAGATGGCTGGGCTTAGAGCCAATGAGAAAGCAGAACAGAAAGGCAATAAAAACACAAGTCAGACAGAAAGTAGCTCCCTGTGGAGAAGCGACAGTGGTGAGGTGGTAAGATAAGGTAGTCCTGGCTTTCTGATCTCTTTGGCTATTACCTCAATATTTGGGTATGTGTTTCTTATTTACTAAGACTATTTAGAATTTAGACTACACATAAGCTTGGCAGCTACTGATAGCGGGCGGCTGCAACTATGGTTGTAAAACCTGGGGGAGGGTGGCTGTACACTATCTTCCTAAGGAGATTAGTCTAAGGGTTTACAAGGGGAGAAGGCTAAACTACTGAGAGATCTAAAGAAAAAGTAATGAAATTGTGTGCTACTCTACATTTCTTAAATGTATTTAACATTATAGGTTAACATTATGTGGCAAAGCTGTCAGTTTCTCTTTGCAATTTCTAGCAGGAGAGAACAGCTGCAGCTGAACCACATGCAAATAACCAATAGGCAGAATGGTGTCTATGGGTAACCATGGTGACCTGCGTAAATCAGAAGGGGAAGCAAGCAGTGTTGATTTCTACCAGCACTTTCGTCAAAGGCTGGCTGGCAGAGAAAAAATATCTCAGATCTAAAAATACATTTTCTGTCCTGCAGCCTCAGCAGGGAGGGAACCTTGTAACTTTTTTTGTTCAAGGATAAGAAGCCAGGCATCTTCTTATAGTTCTGGCCCAAAACAACTTCATGGCTGCTGGCTGAGATGATCCAGCCTTATAGAATCCTCTAGTCAGGACTTGTCCATGATCTTAAATTTTCTCAGAGTCCCCTGAAAATTAATAGTGCCCCCAATCACCAGGAAATAGTGTAGAAAACTATGCCTACATTCCAAAAAAGTAAACTATAGATATATGTCATTGTTTAGGGGTTGATTACTAGTTGTTATTGATAATGTTAAAAAAAAAGCTGAACAATGAAGATTAGAAACCCCATGTAAAAAGATTCAGAAATTTCATGTAAAAAAAAAGGAGGGGGATTTAGAAATAATAAGATACAAAAATAAGTTATTAAGTTTACTTTAATCCAAAAAACAACTATTAATCTTACATATTTTACATTTTGTTTATTGATACAAATTTCAAGTTAATTTTGTTATATTATATGTATATTTCTACTCTTATTTATGGCATTATGCTTATTGGAACTCAATTTAAAATATAATGCATAATTAAAAATACAGATGGTTATTATATAATAGTCAAATTTATAGCCATACTAATTAGGTTCTCTAGGAATACAAAGATATATTTCAATTAGATAATCTTCAAACATTTCAAAGACATACACAATATATCATTTAAAATGTTTTAAAAACATAAACTTTTCTCAATAATGAGATATGTCTGCTCCTGGCAGCAACAACTGCCAGAGTGATGGACATCGAAGAAACTCTTCATGGAGTTTGCTTTTAATGTGGCAAGGCTAGCCTTTTGGGCAAGAAACTGCTCTTGCTTGGACTGCTTGACAATATGTTGTGTAAACTGGACATGCAGGACCCATAGGAAAATGACCGCTGAACTTTGATAACGCAAGCAAGGTGATCCTTCAGGGTTCCTGCTTCACAGAAGAAACTATCAGACATTCTACAGGACACAGAGGAAAGAAACTGATGAATTTTGCCAATATAGGTGGGACAGTCCTTCAAATTTCCTGCTTCACTGAAAAGTCTGCCAGATACTCTAGGCCTGTAGGCTAAAGATTGATGCCCCAATGTTACAGAAGAACCTTGGGTGACTGTCCAGACAGGCACATATCTCTGTCATTTCTAGAGTTTTGGAAGTTGCTTGCAATGTACTTCCTGTTTGCTTTCATAATATTATATCCTTCTGGGGTCTTTGATAGAGTTGAAGACTTGATAGTTACAATTACAGTTTTCCTTAGATATGATAAAAGGTAAATTAGATATAAAATTTTAGACTCACAAAGATAGGATAGATAATACAGTATTTTCTTTAATTTTGCCAAATACAAATAAACTGGATATTGTAAATGATTCTTATTGGATAACTCTCTTTGTTGTATATTATTTTACTATGTTAAAGTTAAAACATTACTTTTTATTAGACAGAAAGGGGAAATGCTGTAGGATCCTATACTCTGTGAATGTCTGTTGGTTGTTCTCATTGATAATAAAGTTGTTTGGCCAATGGTGAGACAGAATAAGGTTAGGCAGTACTATCAAACTGAAGACAGAGATGAAAAAGGGCAGAGTCAGGGCAGACTCTGGTTAGCCACCCAAGGAGCAGGATGTCAGAGAACTGCTAAGCCACAAGCCACGCGGCACTCTGTAGATCAGTGTATATGAGTTAATTTAAATGTAAGAGCTAGTTAGCAATAATCCTGAGCCATCAGTCAAGCATTTATAATTAATATAAGCCTCTAAATGATTATTTGGAAGTGGCTACAGAACTGGGCAGGATAGAGAAACTCCAAATACATGTGTCTTTAAAAATGGCCTGATAAACATGTTTGTATATTTAACACACGAATTATGCAGTCTAAATTAGTATTTTAGGGGGATTAAATATATGTGATCATATAGCCATGGTGTAATATTTTAAATGAGTCATATATGTGATTATTCACAATTCAAGAATTAGTATAGTCACAAGATGAATTAAAGTAAATGATATATGTATAATTAGTTGTCAAAAAGAAATAATTCATTTGTGCCAACCATGATACCTGTGAATACAAAAATCATGTCAAAAAATGTCAGTATTTAATTAAAGCCTCCTGCAATTTTGGCTTTAAACTCTGGTAATTTTCTTATTCTTGATTGATGGGATTTATGTGTTCTTGGGGTCCCTGTGAGATTCAGACCACATCCTGAAATTCTTAAGCTGGACCTTTACTCCAGAACTCTGGAGCTGAGATGTCGTTTCAGGAGGCATGTGCCTTTGAGATACTGTCATACTTAGTGAAGATTGAGAAAAGGACCTCAAAGTCCATCCCCATAGTGACACAATTCCAACAGAGGATTAAAGGTGTGCCCTCTAGCCTCAACATCTGGATTAAAGGCATGTTTCATCCAGCATCCTCCAATGAAACCTCCAATGAAACACTTCCTACAACAAGACCATACTTCCTAAGAGTGGCACATTAATATATTCAAACTATAACAGGTAGGAAACTTTTGTTTGCAAGGGAAAGTCTTGTTTGTCTTTTTGGAAAGTTTATCTATTTCTAGAGAAAGTTGTATCTGCTTGTTTTTCTGCTGAGTTTTGTTGCATTGTTTGTCTTGTTGGAAAGTTTTGTCTGTTTCTCTCAAAAGTTGTGTCTCCCCATTTTGTTTGAAAGTGTTGTCTGTGTTTTCTGGCATGTTCATAAGTTTTATTGCATGTATGGAGCTGAGAATGAAATGGGTCAGACATTTTTGCCATCTCTGCTGCTAACAACAGCCAGTCACCATGGCTGCTATGGATGCACTTATGACTGGGCTCTGAATTTATCAGTGAGCTCTCTGGTCACTGGATGAGGGGTAGAAGGAATTTGGAAGTCGTTTTTGTGTAGATAACATCAAAGTTATTTTATGCTGTTCTATGTTATTGGAAAGATGGTTCTAGAGTTGGTTTGTGTCTTTCCTTTCACTAGACTCAAGCATATTTAAAAGTTTCCTCTATGTCCTTTGTCAATCTGATCCTCCTGACACAGTGACAGGGAAAAGAAAGCAAGATAGAACAGCTAAATAAACAAACAAACAAATAAATAAATAAATAATAAATAAATAAAGTTGGTTTATGTAAACATTCTGTACCTTGAGATTTATAAATGTGTTTTGTTATATATGGTTAAAATCTATAAATTCAATGAAAAAAATTTACTCAAAACTAGTAACAATGGGAGTTGATAGTTATAATTCTATGCATGGGCAATGTTGAAGGAACCATGTGGCATGATTCTATTTTGTGTTATAAGCAACATATGGATTAGTACCATCTTTGGGCAGTCACATATCTGACAGTCATCTTTGTTATGGTTGGAGAGGGTAGATGTCATGTAACTTCACCACGTTTGTGTAGCCACATAGACTGCAGCCATCTTTGCTAGGGTTGGAGAAGATGAAGTCATGTGACTTTATCACAATCTTGATTAAAGGTGACCAAGTGTAGTGAGCTTACCAAAAAGGTAAAAACATGTCTCAAAGTTATTTCAGATTATGGTGGATTTTTGTATGATAATTCTTGTCTTGCCATGAAAATAAGGTTTATGAAAGAATTTAAAAACAATGCTTTTTTAATAAGATATTAAAGCAGCACCTCCATACTTGTATATGAAAAAAATGTAGCTTGCTCAGACAGCATAACCATGAAATTTAAGAGTCACCCAGGTGATAATGGTTTTAAAAACATGAAGGTATAAAGGGTAATAGCTGAGGTTTGAAAATGTATGGCAGGGTTTCTAAAGAGAGATGAGTTTCAATGGTGAACTTTAGCAATTTTGAAAATGCTGTTGCCATGTAATAGTCATCAGAAACACCAGCCACAGTGAAATGGAGCAGGCTGAGATCTAGACGGCAGGCTATGTATATGCTGCTGAGGGTGGAGCCAAAGCAGTGACCCAAGCCAATAAAGAAAACAAAAAGGATTATAAATGAGTCCCAGATATTGAGCTTTGAATTGTTTGCACAACTGGAGCTTGGTTTTGCTATATGTGGATTGTGGTTATGCCCTGATTTCTCCCTCTTGAAGTAAAAAAAAAAAACAAAGGTACTTTATTTTTGATATTGCAAGAACACACTGTTGAGAGATTATAAGCTTTTTTTAAAGAGCAAATTTTTGAGTTTTACAGGAAATTTAAAAACTGAATATTTTATGGATCAGTTTTTAAAATTTTTATCTAAAATGCTACGGGACATTTTAAGTTTCTGAAATGTTTTATACTGTTCATATTTGAACTTAAAAATAAAAAAGACTAACTAAAATTATGGTCACAGCTATGAGCACCAACTACTAAACACCAAAAATTGGGATGTTGCTATCTTGTGATGCAGCAAGACAATGACCTAAGGGGTCTGGCAAAGGGCTTGGAGTAGTTTGTCAGCCTATGGCTCATGACTTTAAGGGTTGAAAGACCTTTTTACAGGGGTAGCTGAGGACTACCTGCTTGCCAGATGCATGCACTAAGATTCATAACTGTGGCAAAACTGCAGCTGTGAAAAAGGAATGGGAGTAATTTTATGCTTGGGGGTCACCACGACATCAGGAACTGTGTTGATGGGTCACAACATTAGGAAGATTGAGAACCACTTGCTTAGAGAATGTCTCACCTTACTTAAGGTCTATTCATGCTTAAGTATGTATGTCTAGTCTCCTTATCTTTGCTAACTTTGTTAAGCTTAAGTTATTTTGATAAACTGAGTCATATAAAAACTGTTATCTTCTGTAATGGTGTACTTTAAAAGGATCAGGAAATTTCCCAGTCTCTCTGTAGACTATGTTTATGAGTTAAAATGTTTATTTTGTACTAAAGAAGCTTCAATTCAGGAATTTTTTTTTAGGTGTACCCACCATTCTGTTGTATGAAGCGTTAATCTAATTAATTTTTATTCATTTATTTATTTATTTATTTATTTATTTATTTTTCTATCATCAGCTTGATACAATATAAATTCTTATCCTAATAGTGAAATGTTTCATTGAGGCTTGCCCAGTAATTGAGTAAAACCAAAACATATTATAAGCCACAGTCATCCTAGGGTCCCCCCCCATATAACCTCCCTGTTTCTGTGGGTTGCAGTCTGATTGTTCTTTGATTTATATCAAAGAAATTGTTTTTTAAGCCTCAATCATAACAGAGATAAAGCTAAAAAGTCCTTTCCCAAAGTATAGCATTTAGACAAAAAGGCCCCATTCCTCCCAGTTTGTGACAGACATATCATCACCACTTTCCTACAACCTATGGAGTTTCCCTACTTTTGTTTATGGGCATGGCTTCTCTGGCTTTAATCTCTAGGACTGGAAAACTCACGTGTTAGTTGCTCTGCTCAGATAAACCTGTTGTTACACTTTTTCAAATCAGATTGATCTGGCTTACTGCATTGGTGGAGAAACCTATCATAGGGGGCAGAAAACCTATTAGACAATAATAATGTCCAGGAAATTTCATCACCCCTAAAATTGTACTCTTTCTGTTGTAGGGTAGGACAGAGTATCCTGACTGAAGCTCGTTCTTCTCATTTCCATATTAATATTTAACAAATTTCCTTTCACATGCTTACTGCAATATATGAGAACAGAGTTTTGTTTTGTTCATTCATTACAAAGAACAAATTTCTCTTTTTTTTTTTTTTTTTGGTTTTTCGAGACAGGGTTTCTCTGTGTAGCTTTGCGCCTTTCCTGGAACTCACTTGGTAGACCAGGCTGGCCTCAAACTCACAGAGATCCGCCTGGCTCTGCCTCCCGAGTGCTGGGATTAAAGGCGTGCGCCACCACCGCCCGGCAACTTTCTCTTTTTGAGTTTTCTTCTTTATCTCATTGTTTAACTATGAATTAACACTGAAAAGAACAAATATTAATTATTCACATAGGTACAATTTAATATCAATATTTTATTTACTTTAATAACAAATATCTGTAAAAGATATTATCCTGTACTTTTATCTTTGAGAAAGTCAATTTTTGTTTCAAATTTCAAATATTTGTGAAATTATCAAAATTTCTTCAAAAACTTTATTTCATTGTGATCACAGATCATTTTAGTTGTGATTTTAAGAATTTTTGCATATTTTAATATTTGACTTATGGCATCCACCCAGAATCCTGAAAGACTATGATTAATTCCTAAACTTCTGAAAAAGTAGAAAATGGTATTATTTCCATGGTTCTCATTGTTTTGTTATAGAAAGCAGCATCGAGGAAAGAAGGTTGAGGGGTCATTGAGAGACACAGGTGATCAGTAGCTATATGGGTGCTAAGGTCCCAGAAAAGCAAAGTACTAAAGCTGCTGTGAGTCAATGGCTGCTTAGACCTTTGTCTCAAAAACTTAAAGAAATAATTTCGAGGCCAGTCTGGTCTACATAGTGAGATCCAGGACAGGCATCAAAACTATACAGAGAAACCCTGTCTCAAAAAAACAAAAAAAAAAATCCAAAACAACAAAGAAACAAACAAAAAAACCTTCTTTCAAAAGATGCAAGCTCCAAAACATCCATGAAATTTCCTTTCTTTCTTATTTTTTCTTTTTTCTTTTTTTCTTTTTTCTTTCTTTCTTTCTTTCTTTCTTTTGTTCTTTCTTTCTTTTTGTTTTGTTAGTTTGTTAGTTTTTGTTGTTTTGTATTTTTGTCAATTCAGAGATGAAAGCAAAGGAGAAAAACAGGCAGAACTTCCATATGGTGTGTATGGGTACTCAAGGTGGGCTGCCAGCCATCAGACCATTAGTTTAAGAGTGTTTTATAGGACTTCTCACAGAAACTGGGTTGAAGTGTACACACGTAAATTAGTTAATCCTTCTAACCCACCCATAAGGTGTTGATGCACTTCTTCTCTATTTCAGGTACTATAGTGGTATTTTATTTGTGCTGAAATGTGATTTTATTTGTATGTTAATAAATAAAGTTGCCTAGGGGTAAAGGAATTAGGTACATTTTGGACTTACCAAAATAGGATAAGTAATGGAATTATTTTCTCTGAATTTGTCAAATACAAATGGACTAGACATTGTTTAGATATTCATCACTTGTATATATTGTATATAGTTATTTTACTTTTGTATATAGTTTTTCTTATATTAGTTACAACTTTCCTTTTTTTCTCTTTTTATTAAATTAGAAAAGGGGAAATATAGTGGTATTTTATTTGTGCTGAAATGTGATTTTGTTTGTATGTTAATAAATAAAGTTGCCTAGGGGTCAGAGCTATTAGCAAGCCATAGTGAGGGCCAGACGGTGGTGGTGCACGCCTTTAATCCCAGCACTCGGCAGGCAAAACTAGGTAGATCTCTGTGTGTTCAAGGATACAGCCGGCATTGGAGACACACGCTCCAATGTGTGTCTGGAGGTCTGTACAGACAGACAGTGACAAGGCAGTCACGTGGTTGGGTTTACAACCAATGAGAAGGCAGAACAGAACTCTATTTAAAGACAAACGCACAGGAAGTAGCTCTCTTTCGGAGAGGTCTCTTGGCGGAAGAGGCTAGCCGGCAATAGGCGGTAGGCTCTTAGCTCTGACCTCTTGGGCTTTTATCTTTACATTGGCTCTGTGTTTCTTATTTAATAAGACAGTTGGTTACTTCTACAAGGTACTGTACTGGAGTTCCACCCACAACCTCAGATGTGGCTTCCAGGCAATTTCACTTATTCCAAATTGCTGTATAAAAGAAGAAGAAAGATAACATGAAACAAGAATGCAAACTAATGCCCTTGAGCATCTTCAGTATGTCTGGTCTCTGGCAAGAATAAAACTGCATTTAGTTCCAAAGACATTTCAGAATTCTCCCCTTGGACAATTATAAAGTTTCCTTTCCCTAATCTACTTGATCAGCTTCTATCTGCTATATTTATCAAAAGAATTTTTGAAGATATATATTCCTCTATTTCTAAACATGAGTTTAGTATGGTAAAAACATTTTTAGATTTTAAATGTCCATTTCAGTTTTCTATGAAGTAGGGGTGATTGAATATAGTCAACTTTCCCAGACATTCATTTTGCTAAATAAAATGAATTGTTGTGTCTGTGAGTCATGCAAATATTGAGGATGATGCCACCAGAGTTGGATGAGCAGAAGCAATTTTATTCCATCACCATGGGGCACAAAATCTTCTAATTAGTTCAGGCTATCGACAGTTTAAGGTCTGGTAGAGTAGAGGCCAGAAACTTTCTTTTATAGCAAAATAAGCATATGTATGGTTGGGAGTCAAAGGAATTTTTACAGTCTTGAGGTTAGGTTTTGAGGGGAGTGTATTTCAGGACTTGCAACCTCTGGGGAATGTATTTGGGGATTTACAACCTCTGGAGAGTGGAGTCTAGGATTTATAACATCTGTTATAGGGTGTTAGTTCAAGATGCTTACATAGCTGTGAGTAGTTTTAATTCTTATCCAACTGCTTTCCCTGTAACTAGAGAGAATGTAGCTTGTCTAAAGCAGCTATGAACCCCAATACTCCTTGAATATTCATATGAGATATATAAATAGGCATAAAATTTTTCATATTCTTGGTCTCCTCATTCCTCTCTTGAGTTTGTAGGAGAGTTAAACATTTGATTCATTCTGATCATCTTAAAGTCATATGATAACCATCCCCATTTACTTAGAGCAGGTTGAGTGTCTTATATTACAGAATTATTTTAGCTAATGAATCTATCTGTTGAAATATCTGGGTCTATTTGATTTTAACAGTTACTTTTCCTGGTATATCAATAGGCATTACATTATAGATAAGTACTTTGCCCCTATGTCAGGGGATTTTCTTTTGACTTAGTCTTTTTCATCTAGTTGTGGAGACAAGGAAGATGTACTCTCTTCTATGGCTGCTTCATGCTGAAACAGGGGGTAGATTGTCAGGGCCCAGGAAAACTGAAAAGCTAGTCAAAGGTAAAGAGGGCATGTAGGCAATGGGGCATTTATCAGAAGTATCTGGTATGTTGAGCCAGCTGGAGACAAGGAGCTTTCACATCATCTGGAATAGTCCACATCAGCTTTATGCAAGTGTAGGGATGGCAGTACTTCAGACCAGTTAAAGTCAACAGCTGATGACTGGATGTCTTTCAGCTAAGAGAAAATTTGTTGAAACATATAGACTAGGGACAGAAGTTAAAAGTGAGGAATTGAAAGGAAAATCTTACATTTGGAACTTTCAGGCCCATAGTCCTAGTAACTGGGAAAGATAAGAAGTCCCAAGACCAATACAGAGAGAAATACCAACACCCTTAGGAATAGACAGGCAGGGAAACTTAGGTTGTACTTATCTGGAACCCTATTGACCTGTAAAAAGTGGATCCAAGTCTCAGGAATCCTTCAATTCTCTGAAGCTTACATGATGTTTTTTAAGTTTAGGGAAAGACATAAAATTTTAGACACATTAGCATTACCATTCTGTATTGAAATTCATATTGTAGAAAAAGCAGGTAACTGGTGTCTGTCAAACAGGTAGAGTAGACCTTTGAGTCCTAGAAAAGTTATAGATTTGGGTTAAAAAGCATGAAGATTTTATTTCTGTCCAGATAGCCAGCTATAGATTGGACTGAAATGTCTTTAGCCCAATAATAAGTATTTTAAAGTCTATACTTAGAAGACAACCAAAATAAATCTAAAATCTAGAGCTTGTGACTAAATAGTAAATAGATACTGCTCTACCAGCTCATCAGAACTCTATTGATCTATGCTAAAACTCTGAACTTTTGAAATTTTCATGTAACAATAGCATAAAAGGGGAAAGAAATTTGAAAGATTTTTCATTTTCATATACCTCAATCATTTATTTATACCTGTATAACTTACATTTACATCTTAAATCATTTTGCAATACCCTCAAAACTTACTTAAGCTTTTATATCCTCAGACATTTATATATTTTAAAACATTCTTAGACCCTCAAAACTTGCACAAACTTTCATATCCTCAGACCTTTATAACTTACATTTACATATTTTAATAGCATACTTTTATACATTTTTGGTCATTTTCTTATTACAGTTTAAGCTTTCACAGCTTCATATAACCTTTATAACCTTTTTAATGTTATTTACCAGAAGACAAAAGTGGTTGTAATTGAAGCCCCCTCAGGCGCCTGCCCTGAGGAGATTAATCCCAGAGTCATGGGGAAGATGCTACAAGTAGCCAGGATACAAAATTGAGGGATATAAAAAATGAATCTACATACACAATACTCTTTATTCAATGCACTTTATTCTTCTGAGTCAAAATCTATGTACATAGCTTCAATTCTGTTCTCATGCTTAGCTCCTTTCTTTCATGATATCTCTCTACATTTTTCTGCTATACTCTCTAAATTCTATCTCAATTCTCCCATCTAGTTCTTCCTCATTTAGTTCTTCTCCATCCTCCATTTCATTTCTTTAGTCCTCTCCCAAGTCTCTAAGGCTTTCAGTTATATACCCATACAAAGAAGCAATTCTCTGGCAAAAGCAAGGTCACAAGCCTTGAATTCATACAGGATCATAAAGGCAAATAAGAGTTTACCTCAGGCATTCACTCTCAGGCTTTCTTTTACAAACCAAAAGGGGAGTGGTTAGAGGAGGTGGGGTCAATTAAGAGCTAAAATCAAATAATATATCAGAAAAAGGGAATTTATATGCTCAAACTACATTCCTAGAAGTGGTTAAGGAACATGTTAGGAGTCTCCAATGTTAGTATAAATCCTGAATAATTTAAAACTGCCTATTTTTTCTTTAGAAGCCATAATTGTCTCTGTAAAACTTGGCTGCATCATTTTCTGGTAGGGTGAGAGTAGCTAGACAGCCTGTGTCACAGCTTGATGTACTTGGTATGCAAAACACCCTTTTATTCTAAGGAGGGTTAAAGCTTAATTTGCACAAGAAACAAAACTGGGCACCTAATATCTGCCTGGCCTAGGCGGTGTCTCTGTATGGATATTTACCATAATTCAGGAGACTAGCAGGTGTTCTGGAATGCTTTTTCTGTCTGGGGTTTGTCCTTGGATGCTTGAGAGGTATTTCAGATAAAATGCTTTTGTCTGGAGCTGGCCCTGGCCTTGGATGCTAGCTAAAGGAGATATCTGATTCTAGTGCTAAAAAAGAGAAACAAAAAGCCTGGAAGAAGGAAGTCTTGCCTGTGTGACTGTTATCCAAATGACTTAATTGTATATGTCCGAAGAATGATCAATCCATACTGTTTAGAAGTTCTTAGGATAGAGAATCAGTTTGGGGAAGCTATAATAGTGCACATGAAATTCATAGCAGAAAACATCTGATATATTCAAAAGCCAATAGTGCCAATACTTCATTGAGTCTTGGTTTCCTCTGGAAAAGCCCTTGATTCTTCCAGCCTGCAGCATGGTTGAATACTGAGAGCGGTCATAGTAAATCGAGTTCCTTTTAATAAAAAAATAGTAAAAACTAACATTGAGATCTGTTTTGTGAGCTTATTTCAGTTCTGAATATGGTAGCAAGGTAAATCATGTCTAAACATAGTAGTGTCTCTAGGAGAGAGAGACTTGTGACTGTTGTGCCCAGATCGTGTCCCCAAAGAGGCCACCGGAGACTATAGGTACAGAATGCAAAAGCAAGGTTTATTTTTGTTTAAGTTTACAAGCCGCAGCAGGGAGGCTCCTTCCAAAACACTCACTGGTAGCAGTGAGGCTGGAAGGAGCTCTGCCCTTTCTTTGTGAGGCTAGTTCTTAAAGGCACAGATCATATAATTCATTTCCTACAATCCCCCCTCCCTTTCTTTGGTTAGTATCAGTTTCCTTTTTCAGTCTTTCATGTTATCTTTATCTTTTGTTTGTTCAGCAACCGTGTTAAGAATTTTACAAGCTGTCTCCGGAGGAGTTTGAGATGTTTGGGATGTTTTATGGCCAATTAGCCCCTACCAGATGGCCGAATATCCTGACTCTGTTTTTAAGTCCCTGTAGCTGATATCACCACCTGGGAACTTGAAAGGGGTCTAAGTTCTTATCTATACTTAGGAATCCTGGTTTAAGCTTCTCTTTGTCTGCAGGGGATAGAGTGGGTTTTTTTTTTTTTACTGAGGTTTCACAGTGACCTGAGTTTTACATATAAAAGGAACTGAGAAGGCAAAAGAAGCCTTGATTGCTATTGTTAAACTGACAAAGCTATCATTGGTCTAGTCATCAAACATCAGAATCCTGAGAAGGATACATTTTACCTGAGTAAGCAGAAGTAAGCAGACCAAGCACTTTTCAATCTATTAAAAATTGCAGACTTATTAACAGCCTAGACAGCTACGCCAGAGGCCCCCATATTTGTTGGGGCCAGTCTTCAGCTGCCATGCCCAGAGGATCTGACAGACTTTCCTGTGGCATAGGACCTTTGGGGAACCAGACTACCTGGTCTAGGCAAAGTGTAGCAATCTGTTCTCCAGTGTCCTGCTTGTCCCCAGCCTGGACAAGGTCTTGGAAGAATTTGAGGTGAAAGACATTTTGTTTTCTCAGTGGCTGGCATTGTCACATTTAAAACAAGCTTCATGTGGAGGACTTTCTGTGCCCATCTATCTTCTTTGGAGGACATAGGGATGCTGTCATGAGCTGGCATATCTCTCTATCATGAAAAGCTGTTTCTACTAAACATTTTACATTTCATATTCTAAGATCTCTGAAGCATTTGAGGACCTTTTATCTATTAGATATATCTGAAGAGACAAACTTTGTCCTTGTTTTAACCTTAACTTTGAAAATATAAATAAGCAGCTAATTTAAACATATAACAGTTTCTGAATGGAAGCTCCTTTAATATCAAGATAAGACTTTTAATTCATAAACATAGTCCATAAAGTGACTGGGAACATTTTTTGATCTTTACATAGTGTAACATTATAGAACCTAACAGTTTCCTGTATTACAGTTGACCAAAATAGCTACAGCTAAAAACTACTAGCAAAAAATTTGGCAGTTAGATATATATCTTTTAGTCAATTTTTGTTAGCATGAAAAAACCCTAATTAATGAGAGACATTTTCTAAGCCAATGGTTCCAAGTTTTCAGATGACTTAGGGTACCATCTTCCATTAACTTTTAGGCTTAATTCATAATAGCTTAAGCAATGGACAATTAGCTTTGTTTGTAAATCTCTAAGATGTTTGTCTATTTATTAACACTGTATATATGTACATATATATATATCAATAAAGACATTAGTAAAATGTTATATAAATTTTAAATGTTCCATAGTCTTATAAACTTACATGTTTAGAGTTATTTCTTTAAAATATCCAGTTTCTTAATTTTTGTAAAATTCTAAAAAAATCTTTTAAAGATATTTAAAATCTCTTAATTGTTTGTTTTGGTAATATCAAAATAATTACCTTTTTTTTTACTTTAAGAGGGAGAAAACAAAGCATAACCACAATCTGCATAAGGAAAAACCATGCTCAAAAAGTGGAAACATTCATTCATAATCCTTTTGGTTTTCTCAAGGGACTTGGATCACCTCTTTGCCCCACCCTTGGCAGCAAAAACATAGTCTGTCTTTTAGAACTCAGTCTGCTCCATTTCACTGTGGCTGGTGTTTTTGGTTGATTATAACATGGCACCATCTATTCCAAACCTGCTAAAGCAGTTTACCATTATAACTGAGCTCTCTTTAGGAACTGTAGCCCTACCACATATTTGCAAACATCAGCCATTTTCCATGTTCTCTTCATGTCTTTAAAGCAATTATCGCCTGAGTGTCTCTTAAATTGCAAAGTTTAGCTGCCAGACTAAGGTACATTGTTGCACATAAAGGCATAGAGGCACAGCTTTAATATCTTATCAAATAAGTGTTGTTTTAAATCCTGTCTTTTTATAGACCTGTTTCTTAAGAGAGGACAGTAATTATACAAAAATGTGTCCCAATTCCAGAGCCAGTTCTACAACAAAGCAGAACAGCATAAAATAATTTTTGACATTTAAATCCCTATTACATCAGACCCCATGTCCAGAGTATGCATAGATGAATTTTGAGCTTGGGCAGTAAGTAAGGGCAGCAATGAGGACACACAGAACACAGCTGACTCATACATTTAGAAACAAACATTTACAAGCCATATACATGCATTCAAACCAGAAAAAAAAAAACTTTTCGTACTTCCTCCCATTAAAATTTCAGATGGAGGGAGCGGGTATGTGCAGGCTATCTGTACTCTCCTGGCAGAGCTACTGATGCCACTGCTTGGCCCTGGAATTCCTCCTTGCACGGCCTTGGAGTATGCATAATTTTGTGGTGCTGAGAACTGGGCTCCACCACTGACGTTGCCCTCTGCACCATGCTATGGTGGTCTTGCTATTGGCAGTCGGCCTAGGGACTGTGGTATTTGCTGGGAACAAGTGGTCATCTTCCAGGTCACTGGTAGTGCCAAACCTGCAAGTCAGATGGACCGAGGGCAAGCATGACTGCAATGCAAAGCCTGTACCTTGGGGGCAGAGAGGAGTGGAGAGGGCTGACAGAACCTGCTGCTGCATTCCTGGAATCCTGAAAATGAAAAAGGACAAGGTTGAAGAGGGCTTTAGGTTTAGAGGAAGTCTAGCCCACAATGGGAATTAATTCACAAATAATGAGAGACAAATAGTAAATAAGAAAACAAGTAAACAAAGGAGAGGAGACAAAAATTCAGCAGACACAGAAGGAAGAACACTGCACGATGGGCCATGTGGTTCTGAACCAGTTCCAAAGGGCAGCAGATGAATGACCCAAAAAAAAGAGGAGGGATTGAGTTGTCCCACATTCCCCTTAGGATCAGAGGTCAACAGTGCATCCTCCTAGACTTTATTGAGCCCCAGTTTGTCTGGACACCAGATATAGAAACTAGAGTAAAAAATGTCATCAATCAATCACCTGAAAACAAAGTTGCCCAAAACTGAGGTGTCTTCCTCAAATTGCATGAATCCCTGCATGGGCCACCCAAAGTTGGGTCTGGGAGTTCCACAAATATTGAGGATGAGGCCACAAAAGTTAGATGAGCAGAAGCAACTTTATTCCATCACTCAGGGACCAGGATTGCCCAAAAACTTCTAATTAGTTAGGGCCACAGACAAGTCAGAATCTGGCTCTGTTACCCTAAGAAGAGGCCAGCAGCTTTCTTTTACAGTAAACAAAAAACAAACAAACAAACAAAAACATATATGAAGGGTGGGGAGTCAAAGGAATTTTTACAATCTTGAAATTAGGTCTTGGGGGGAGTGCCTTTCAGAATTTATAACCTCTGGGGAATGCATTCAGGGATTTACAACCTCTAAGGAGTGCATCTAGGATTTAAAACCTCTGATTACAGGGTATTAGTTCAAGATATTTACATAGCTGTGAGTCTGTTTTAATTCTAAGCCATCTGCTTTCCCTGTAACTGAAGAGAATGTAGGTCAAAAGATCATATAGCTTATTCAAAGCATCTATGAGCCCCAATACCCTAGAATATTTATATATAAATAGGCATACAAAATTTCATATTCCTGGGATCTTCAGTATTTATCTCAAATATTAGAAAATGTTTATTTTTATTTTTTGAGATTATAATATATCTTTTTTCTCTTCCCCTCTCTCTCCAAGTACTCTCATGCTTTCTTTGAAAAGATATCTCAATGATAAAAATATAGTATAATAAATTGAACAAAATATTAACATTAAATTGTAACTTTATGAATAATTAGTATCCTTTCATTTGAGTTAATGTTAACTATCCTGATGGAGGAAAGCTCACTATATTAATTTAGGATCACAGTACTAATCCCTAGCTATATATCTGAATAACTGAAGTCATTATACAGTTTTCATTTCTTGCATTAATGTTTCTTACAGTTGGCTACTATTTTGCTTTATACCTGCCATGTCAGATATGTTCTTGAATCATGAAAGAGTAAAGATGGCTCTGCTCAGCTATTTTCCTGTGATCAGGCAGAGTACCCAACACATAATAGTGTCCAAAGAAACACCTGCTTACTGAGTCAAAAGGCATAAAGAATAAAAAACAAATGTTAGAATAAATCTTCCTTTGAATATAAGGTAAAAATTAAGTGAGAATAATAGTTTTGTAGTAAGAATTACTATTTGTAGTTATTAGTAAAAATAGATATCTTGTTTAATTTCAAATAAATTTAAATTTTAAATGTGGTCATTAAATTTGCTTGATTTTATCATTGTGGTAAAAGGAAAGATCAGTTTTCAGACCTTTAAAAATGTTGTGCACCTCCATCCAACTGTAGATTTTTCTAAAAACATTAATATTCTTGTGCAACATTAGGAGAAGCAATGTTGAGATGAAACAATCAATTAATCTGGGATATTCTCCCAAGTGAGAAATCATCTCTAAAATGCTGTTTGCAATTTACTCCAAGAATTCCTCACTCTATTCTTACATTCTTTGAGAAAAATTGGCAATGTTACTTATGAATTTTGATTGTAAATTTAAAAAAAATCTTATGTGCTGAGATTGGTAACTTGGATGAAGAAAGAGCCAGACAGACAATGTGTTATAAAAGAGAAGGTTCACTTAAGTAAAATGTTTAGCTGCAGCAGAAATGTCATATGTGGAAAATTATTCACAGGCATTTGAAGGATTGTCAGGTGGAAGAGGATAATGTGTATCCCACATGGCTCCAGGGCACAGAGCTGTGACCAATGTGTGGAAGTTACATTCAGAAGACATTGACAAAGTGAAAGAGAAAACTTGTTAGTACTCATAATTTCCTGTAACTGGAATTATCTATCGTGTTAAAATGATCATGAAAGAAAAAGGAATAATTTAATGCTGAAGATAGAGTCCTGCCCTGGATGGGGTTAATAGAGTTGAAGGTTTTAATGTTACTTAAAATTTCAAAATTCTGTGTAACTCCTTGTCATTCATTACTCTGAAAATAAAACTGGACATTGATTTTTTTGTACTATATTTGGGAGCACAAAACAACTTTTTTATTATGAAAGTTGCCTTAAAATTATACCCATAAAACATTATGTAAACTTTTATAAACACAGATCTTTATGCACTTATTGGACATCTGATTTGTTTTCTTATAGAGTGAAGTTACACAGTAACAGTAACCTAATAATTTTTAATTTATAATGCTTGAATTTATTTTTGAACATAAAACTTACTTATATTCTTATACATATTAAAATATTCAACATTTAAGTAACCTAAATAATATATGCAGTGTCTCAAAATCAACAAAATTTGCTACATTCTGTCTCTCATTGACAAGCCAATCTAAGACAGGCACAGTCCATTATGCTGAGCTCTCTTGAGGTGGGGTCAGCAAGGTAAGGGCAATGCATCCTAGCTCCCACTGAGCATGTCCTACAAAATAATAAAAAGGGGTGGATATGTGGGATGACTCATCCGGAACAGGCTTGTGGGCCATCCAGCCCAAACAAGTAAAAAAGATACTTTCTGAGAGCCAGCCTAGGTCTGCCTAATGGTCTTAGCAACAGCAGCTGAAACATAATCCGGAGATGACCTGGACCAATGAGAGACAGCCGTATCACACCAGCTGATTCATATTCATCAGACCTCCCCCCCTCCCCCCCCCCCGGGAAGAGTGGAGGGTATATAAGGCTTGCCTCTTCCTGAATAAACTGAGCTTGTTGTTTCAACATTCTCCCTGAGTCTGTGTGGTTTGACTCTGCACCTACTTGGCCCCTGCCCCCAAAGGGAACAACAGCAAGGACCCTGCTACACACTGGTGACTTAAGTTTTGATTTTTTTAGGTTTCAATATTCTTCTATCTTGGAAAGTTACAGCATGCCCCAAATATAATGAGATTTTACAAACTTAATCTATTTCAGTAGTACTCAATCCTTTGGAGTGGATGGAACTTCTTACAGGAGTCACTTAAGGCCATCAGGGAAAATATATATATTTACATTGTGATTCATAAGAGTAGCATATTTAAAGTTATGAATTAGCACCAAAAACAATTTTATGATTGGTAGTGACCACAACATGAGGAACTATTAAAGGTGCACAGCATTATGAAGTATTTAAACCACTGATCATTTTAGTAGGAATTGGGTTTATTTCCCAATGTAGAGGGCATTTATAAAGGGTCCCAACCTGTGCTGTTTCCTATCTGTCCAATTTGATTAACTTCGTATGAAGTCATTAAAATGACAGAACCGTGATATGTTCTGTAAACTGTTCAGAAAACAAAACACCTGGGATATCTTATGAGCGAGAGAGGAGGGTTGACATTGTCCTGTGATGAGGCTGTGTGTCTGCTACTAAAGGTTCCTCCTGTAACTACCCATGTCCCCAGCCTCAAATGGCAGGTTCCTCTGGCATAGTGCTTTGGCTGGGGCAAATAGTTTATCATCCTCAAAATTTCATTTCCCTCACAGCAGTCACAACATTTTTTCTTTTCTGAATTTGTTCTCCAGCTACAGGATACTAGAGCTGCATTAAATGTTACAGGAAATCCCTCCAGCTTTCACACTTTGTCAAGAACAGATGATTAATCACTCTGAGCTTTACATTCTTTTTCTATAAACCAGTTAGTGATATTCAGCATCTGTCAACTAATTTCATAATCTTCAAAGTGTCATTTTTTTCTCATATTCTCTTGTGCTAGGGATGTTTCAACACCCTAACTTCATTAGATTTTCCATCTGTGATGACTAATCATTGTTCTTAATAAACTTGTGATTGAAAAGCCTCAACTGAGGAACTGCCTCCATAGGACTGGACTGTGGGCATGTCTGTGCAGCATTTTTT